>KB669892.1:261100-276438 GCA_000349105.1 Anopheles epiroticus
AAGCCGTTTTACAGCTAAGATGTTCCTTAACGAATTCAAAGTCTATTAAGAGAGCCTTGCTTCAATTCATGAACCATATTTTCAGTTTCTTTTCGATCAACTCTGGCAACCAATAAAGCAATTCGAAAGGCTACTAAAACACCAAATTTATGTCCAGTTCAAGAAGCGGCGAGCTCGTGTTTTGTAAACACCAGCAACAATCCTTTCCCTAATCGACCAAATTCTTATTCTAATATTCTCCTTCGCAATGAAAAAAAAAACACAAAACCCATCATCAAATGCCAACTCCATTCTAATGATCATCAAATTCCAACATATTTTCGCCGTCCGCAGTGGCCTAAGCGGATCAGGCGGGCAGGCAAACGATCTCACCATTTATTGACTGCCCAGGTGTTCGCAGGCGGCTGTGGAACGGGCGATTTTTGCACACCCGCCGATCCAGTTCGCCTTCCGTCAACGCCACCAAAAAGCTGAAACACCCTAAACGGCAGCAAATGTCGCACGAACGGGCACTCGGTGCTCAGCCGAGATTGAAACGGTTTTTAGCTCCACAGTGCATACCCACTCTCTCTCTCTCTCTATTCCTCTCTCTTTCCCTTCTGTGGATAATACGTCCCTCTCAAGGACGCCTATTTTCGATAACAGACGGTCGAATATTTTGCAACACTTTTGCCTGCCGGTGGTTGTTTGCTTCTGAGGGTCCGGCACCGATTAACCTGTTTTTCTACTTCGATCGAAACAAAAAATGGTTCGCTTTTTTTTCTTCCCTTTTCGCGGTTGCTTAAACGCTTTCGGTTGGGCGGTGTACCGGTACAAAGCGTTTATTTGTTTAATACCCTGCGGGCATTGCAGGGGTGTCAAAATTGCGCCATTTGACCTATGGAGAGACAGAGAGAGAGTGAGTGAGTTTTGTAGGAAGGGGAGGTTAAAAGGTTGCGTTCCGAAAAATCGTCCAATAATCGGGTGAACCGGTTCTCCCCGATTGATGAAGTGGAAGCTTCATCGGTGCTCACACTATTTGTCAATATTTCGAGATGAACCGGTTCGATGACATTCGGGTGGCCTCCCAGCTAACTGGGAACAGCGGCGGCAAGTATGGACTTTGAAATGTTATTTAAAGCCATTAGTATTTTTAGCACCTTTACAGTAAAAGCTGCTTCTAAAGTTCAACCAGGGATGTTTCTTTTTTCTTCTCAGGAAGCGTCTTATGGCCTACATAAATTTATTTTAAACTCAATCATAAAGCAAGGTGATTTATGGTGTAGCTTAAAACGACATATTCCACCAAAAATTAACGCACTGTTTCTGGACATCTTTCTCAACCTTTTTTTTTAGTTCTATTCTCTCCACTCCCGAAAAATTAAAAAAAAAAAAACAACCATTTCTATTCATCCAGAACCCCGACAATAGGACACTCCCGTGAAAGAGACACATTCATTTGCATGCTTTCCCGTACGTATGTCGGCGGCGACTCAATTATGTTGCAAAACCGTTTTTACCGCTGACAACCGTTCGCTGCCAGATAGTGGCTCATGAATTATGCAAAAAGCGTCACCCCCGTTTTTTTTAGCACCTTTTAACACTCCGGGCAACCGTAGAATTTTGTCCCTTTCGAGGGAAAAAATAAAAATTGGGAGAAGAAAAATATTCCACACCTTCGTTTTTTGAATCTGCAAAAGCTTTGCGGTGTGGAATGTCCGATTTTTTTTGGTGTTATATGCTAAGCGAACTCTCGCTAGATCGTGCCCCATAACCGCTCGGCAATCAACAATGTATCGCTGTGCTTAATGAAACCCATTCAGCTGCCAATAGTGCACCCTAATGGCACCCTTACTGAGGTGAAGCATTTAGCACCCTTGCGTCCACATCACGAGTTGGAAAAGCGCGGAAGCTTGCAGATGCAGTTGGGCACGTTTATTCGGGCTAGTTGCGTCCCTTTACCGGTTGATTAACATGTTGAACCAATCCGTGCAGCACCATGAAGGTAAGCTCACGTAACGAGAGCAAAGTGTCGTTCCCATTGCGCATTTGTATTCTCGCGCGCCGATTATGGGGTACAGCCCCATTTACACGCTTCCTAATGGTTTCCTGCGAAGAGGTGTACTCCACACTCGGGTTTTTGTATTTACAGTTCGGCATACCCCTCTGTTCGCGGCAACTAACTAATAAAACAAATCCGAAATTGTCTTGGCGACAGGAAGGCAATAAAAGTTTTTACGACACGATCGATAAGCCATCGCCCAGGTGGCGACAAGTGAAATCAGCGTTCGTACACAGCACACCTTGCGGTTGGTCCATTTTTTCACTGCCAGAGACATGGTGTGAAATCTGTTCTCCCCTAGCTTCACCGTCCATGAGCTTCTTGCCCAGGATCCTCGTGTCATGCGGTTCACCTTGGCATCGCAATTATTTTGTAAGCCAATTTCTCAGCCCTACTATCGTGCCCGCTTTAGCCCTGGGGGCGCTGATGATGATGCACCCGTACCCGTCCATGTGTAAAAAGGCCAACCAACCCCCCGCCAGCCGGGCCCAAGGGCGCACAGTATCACAAAAGAATGGCTTACATAACGCGACCACATTCCTGCCAACCTTTGGGGACCTATTTATATTGGCCCAATCGTAAAAGGGGTAATGGAAGTGGGGGGACAGGAGAGCTCGTACAGTTGAAACTGAAACCATGTCATTGGAAAGGGGTAGGGAAAAGGGCACCTTTCTAGAGTAACGAGCTCCAAACGCGAGGAAGAGAGCACCGCAAACAGACACAGCTTTTCACGCAGAACAGACGGCGCCCGTAAAAGGAAAGTGGCTCCGGAGGTTTGCTCTCCCCACCACCAATCCTTCGAGTACACAAATCAAAGTCCCAAAGTCCATCGATCGTCGCCAGGCACCCGGCGGCTTCTCAATACCGCTCAAACCTAAAGCCCCATCAAAACCACGGCCCAGCTTAATTGATGACTGGCCGGCCACAGTTTTGGTCGGCAAAAGTGGAGCAGGTTAAGCAGTCACGGTTCTGACCGGTGAAGCAATTGCGAGCGTGTGCGGAGGCGTGTGGACGAGCGCACATTCGCCGACAGGCGTAATTCTTAATTAATTGATCCGCTCTGCACCGGACGTGAGCAAACCGTCCAGAAGTGTCCCGTGTTTGCGGCTTCGCCGACCTCTCTGTGCCTCTTAAAAGCTTGCGTTTACCAATATAGATCAAAATCTGACCATCGTATCGGATCGCAGCATCGCCCTCAACTTTCATCGTCCCCCTGAACGGGACTACCGAAGGAAGGAGGAGGGGAAAAGGTACAGCGAGTAGCTGTCAATATTTACCTCCATTTCACCTACTTTTCCTTTCATGGCAAAGCACCATAAAAGAAGTGTGCCTCCCACAAGCCGACCAGAGCAGTTCTGGAAGCACATGAATCAGCTGCGTCCATCAATTAACCTTCTCATCCCGAACTCGTCCGGTGCTGGACGCTGGCACGATGCTGCTTTGGATGATTTCATCACCAGTTTATGGTGCTTCCTCCCGGCGTTCCGGACTGCTTATCTGCTTCCCGTCCCAAGCTCAGATCAAGGTGCTAGATTCATACCGCGTTCGTGACGCCATAGAGTGTGCGTCCTCTCCTGCTCAACTCATCGTCCAACTAGTGCCGGCTAGGAAGGCACGTACTTTCAAACCCCATATTTTACGACTCGTTATGAAAACAACCGTCTGCAAATTGTTGCAAATGAATGTTGAGCTATTTTGGGCCTTAAAATATTTGCTTTCAAGCTTTCACCACCACTCATCAACTTCATTATCCTCGTACTATCGGGGTGGTTGAGGAAGACCACCGCTGAAGATGCCGCCCAAGAGCTTCCAAGGTTGTTTTAAACCAAAGAGCGAAAGAGAGAGAGAGAGAGGGAAAGGAACGAGGTAAGGAAAAACATGTTCAAGGGGTTCAATATTTTCTCGATCGATACACATTAAGCGTGAAAATGGAATCCCTACACCGATAATTGCTTATCAGCGATGCAGTATCGGTGTGCAATCGCAAAATGGCAAAAAAAACTCACTCCAGCAAACGCGGTTGAGTGGGTGAAAGTTTGCAAAAAAACAAAAATGAGGAGTTGAGGGCACTAAGCAGGGAAAGGAATTTATTAGCTAGTCTCGGGCATAAGATGAGATACGGCCTTACACCTTCCCGCCGTAAGTGTTTTAGTTGGTTTGACGGGTGGTAGAGGGTGGTCAACCGTTGCATGAACCGTGACTAGTTGACCACACCTCGGCTTAGTTGGTGAATATTTATATTCAGCCAGTGTGTACGAAAA
Source organism: Anopheles epiroticus (assembly GCA_000349105.1). Classification (NCBI taxonomy): domain Eukaryota; kingdom Metazoa; phylum Arthropoda; class Insecta; order Diptera; family Culicidae; genus Anopheles; species Anopheles epiroticus. The sequence continues at coordinate 265,403 of KB669892.1, forward strand.
TTTTCACAAACATTCGTAAATCAAAATTCAACTGGCGAATTATTGCATTGCAAATTATTTCGTTTAGAGTTTTTGCCTTGTGGCATGTGCGGTGTTAGCAAAACTATACTTATGGCCGGTTTATGACTACAAATCAATCAAAATATTGACAATTGAGCAGGTAGAGCTTGGTTCCAATAAGTATTTATGGTTGTAGCTATTAACTGGATATTATAAAATTTAAACAAAATTCATTCATTTGCTAAACAATAAAATACAATCGTTTGCTGAACTGCACTTCATAGTATATAATGAGCCAAGAACAGTATTATTTTCGAATAACAACGAAAGACTTCAGCAGTACCTTTAAGTGACGAACCCCTTTTTGAAGTATATTTCATATAACGATTGTTTTTTTTATTGATGGTGTCTGAAAAGCATTTTTTTCAATTATTGAATTTAAATTAATAACGGGTTGTGCTTCATGGTGTTCAAATAATTAATACTCATAAGTTTCTAGAGAAAAATGTCAATTAAAAAATAAGAATTGGTTGGGTTGCTATTGCCTCGAAATACAATTTATGGATGTTGTTTTTGTGGAATGGAAAGTCTAAAAATATTTTATACAGTTTTAATGAAAATTCATCATGTCATAAAACAAAATTTTAAAAATGCTTGATTTTAACGCTTAAATGTGTCTAGCAGGCCTAAAACAATAATTAATTCCGTATTATAACAAAAGACTTCAATAGCACTTTTAAGCGACGAACCTCCGTTTTATTGTTTTAAGTTGTTTGCTGATAATCTCTTCGCAAATGTTATCCCAAACAAATAACAATAATTCAGTAGGGACATAATTTGCCACCACTTGTATCGTTTGTCTCTATTTAAACACCACTTTAAATCTTCCTTCAGCCATATCTCCCCCATCCCCCGGGCCGACACTAATTTGAGCGTAGCGTTCACCCTCCCATTCTCGCCTGTCTCGATAATTTTTCATGCACTTGTAAATAGCCCACAGCGCACCGCGTCCTACACACCTTTTCCTAATATCCCAACAACCCTTACACATTACACGAGAGGGGCCGATGATGTCTGGTGCGTGTGGGTTTGTTAAATATTCCAATTCATAATAAACATATCTATTCTCGATGCTACAACACCTAACAACACTTTAGATGACACCTTCCACCCGGTGCCGCCCGTGAGCGGAAACGGTTCGGGTGAAGCTGCACGCCACGCCACCTAATTGATTTCCTTTGTACGCTGTTGCGAACGCCATTTCACCCGCGGAAAAGATTTCTTACCATTTCTCCCTGCGCTTTTAGCAGCATCCCTCCTTCGGGTGGGATGGTTTAAAATTTGCGTGGACGTGCCCCGCCGACGGGCGCCTCGTTCGAGATTGCGTTCGGGAGGGGTTTGCTGACGGCACAGTAAGTGCGCGAGTTTTCTCCCCCAGCCGATCGCAAATAAACGAGCTCATTAGGCAGGCAAAAAGGGCAATATTAGCAGCGCATCACATTTGCAGCTGTGGTTAAACATTCGCAACCCCTGGAGGATTTTTACACCTCACAGATGGGGCTTTCGAAACGACGACACTAATGGTCAATTAATACGCCTTGTTTTTCTAGCACCGTTTGCGATTCGGGCGTACCGAGAACGCTTCGAGTACGCTTCTCGTTCTTTAGCGCGCAATGAGTCCTGCGGCAAAGCCCCATTGCACCGCTGCACACGCTTAAATCGATTGGTAAACATCCGTCAGGCGGCGATTCCAACGATATCGGTGCATGCATTGGGGCACTTTTCACACCCAAAGCTGCTCGCACCCTTTCCCATCGACGTGCGTGTGTGTTTCGGTGCCAAAGCCAGTGTGTTTGTCTCATATCGGTTTCTCTCCCTGCCACTCCCACCCCGCAAAGGGGTCGGTGACAGCCAGTTTTTGTCACCTCGATCGCGGACCGCGGCTCCAAACCGAACCGCCCAAGGCTGATGTCATCGTCACAAATAGTCGGCTTAATCATATGCGCACCACTGCGGTACCGCCCGGCAGCGTTGGCGAAGGCGGTGAGCGAGTTTTGGTTTGAGATGGCGGCGGCCAAGACACTGAAAACTGCCCCGCCGCGTCCGCACGGTGTTGTTTTTTTTTCTCTCTGTTGGGCTCTTTTTTTCCGTAGACGATCGATACCGAAGTACTTCGGAGGATGCTCGTTTTTGGGTGTTGTATGGGTGGCGGCCAGCAAACCATGGTGGAACATGGGGATCTGCGTGTGTGTGTGTGTTTTTTTTTGTTCTGATATTCTTGGTGTGTAATAAAATTTAAATTATTCATTAGCGGCGTGACAGTTTGTTTTAAATTTAAACCTTAAAAAAACCTATTGATTGAGCTTTTGTTCATCTTTTTTCCATATTTTGTTGCTGACCTTGATTGGCGTAAATGTTGTATGGCTTTGGGCAAGAGAAACTCGATCTCTCTTCATAATTGAATTAAACATGAAGCTTTTTACTGCTTGAGGGATACACTTTAAGGCCAATTGCCTGAATCAATCGATCGATAAAATGTGTCATAAAAGATTATTTTGTACTTCGGTACCTGTTTGGCAACTCCGTTAGACTCTCGTTTGACATCTCTACTTGAACACTTTTTAATAACAAAAGCACACATTATTATTTCAAATAGCTTTTCATGAGAACAATGCCATGGAAACTTATGTAACTCTGATAAAAAATGGGTTGTTGATTCAAATAAACTTCAAACTAATCAATCAAAATGATGAGATTTTGCATATGCTTCGTTTTTCATAATTTGTCTTTTTTCTTATTCTTTAAAAAAGAAATTTCTTATTCTTTTAAACAAACTACATATTAGTGCTGGTTGAAACTTGGATTTACTATGGAATGACAGTAAGAATAATAAGTTTTGTATTCTATACTTAAATAGATTCTATTTTATAATTCTTGTTAGCTATTTGATCTAATTACAGTGTGTTTAGACAGTAATAAGCATGTTCAATGAATGTTGGTTGAGTTTTAAAATTGTTAGTATGAATCCCTTCAATCGTTTTGCTATCAACACTCAGCGTAAAATATGAAAATTAATAAATACACAAATTTAACCATAAAACCTTTGTATTCAAAATATTTGTTTTTTTTTGTGACGAAGAGAATTTTTTTAAATACTCTTAGAAAAGATACAACTGTTTTGAAAAAAGAATTGGTCCCAAGAAAATACTTGGAGACAAAAAGCTGGTGTCGTGACTAGGATTTATCATAAAAATAATTACAATTACCGACAAAACCTACATGAGTATGTTCTTTCAAACAGATATCTCTAAAAGTAGTGAAGAACATTTCCTCTGATGCATTCGTTGCACAGCTCAATCCACTTGTTCCATTCACCCTATATAGGTCATCTAATCAGTTAACACATTTTTCAACCCACCGCACAGCTACTTCCACGACATGCAAAACCATTCCAAACAACAACAACAACAACAACAACAACAACAGCACTCCATTCAATGGTCTCACCGAGACCGAGATCAATGACATCATCCCGACCAGACGGAAGAAAGTTGCCATTCCAAAAATATGCATATTCCGTCAGCCCTCTGCCCGATTTGTCGATTTGTGCCGGAAACATCGACACAGAAAAACGAAACGCCAAAGGTAAAGCGAACCGTAAGCAGCCGACGACCATGCAAAAGCTTTTCACTTGGCGTTCAGGTGTGTGCGAGTGCTTTCCCATGACGATACGGTCCAGAAGCCGCAGAACGACGGGTTCGGATGCTGGTGTGATGATAATCAGCACGAAGGTCGTCTCGCAAACGCACGGTGGGCACGGAGGGTTAAAGTGGAGGTGCTTAAAATGCTAGCGGTCAGTAGGTAAATTTGGGAGATTTATATTCACCGTTCGAAAACGACACCGTACGCAAAATCACAGACACACGGGCCAATTAATTCGGCAGCCAGGGGAGGATGAAAAATGGTCACACTGCTAAGTTAAGTTCTGGCTCTGGGCTCTTTCTCTCACCCCACCAGCGTGCACAAGTGTTGCAGCGAATGAATTGTCTCCATCGTGCAAAGTCGTGTTCGACTTACACCGGGGTAATAAATGTGAACACATAACGTTGACTTATGTTGTGCAGCTTTTGTGTTGGCTCGCAATTGCCACGACGGTAAACGGCTGCTGCCGTTAAAGAAGGTCAACCGGTCGGCCGGTTGATGGTGTCCGGCAGATAAGATAGCGCTGTAACACTTACCCGTGGCTGTTTGGCCGATCGGTAGGGTACGGGAGTTGATTTTTATTTCGATGACGACGATGTCACTTCTTAGGCTGTAGGGGATGCGCTAAGTTTCGTACACTACTGAGCTAACGTTATGCTGCAAATGGAAAGAAACGGTGCCATTTAGTTGGGGTCAGCTTTTCGGGGGGGAGAAGATTTTGTGCAAAAATGTTTGTGCCAAAGACGTATTTGGACATTTTTACGGCAATAGCCGTGTACGTGAGGCTTCACTACATAATTATTTCCCATTTATTTTTACCACTTAGTCTTTAACTAATTATTTAACAGCGATTAAATTTTGTAATAAAAATAAACTGCAATCAAGAAACTTATTGTTCATTGCATCAGCGAATGATTGCGGCAGATAACAAAATGACAAACCATTCAAACTGGCCAGTTAGCAACGGCAACCAAATTAGGTAAGGTAAATAACACTGGTTGGCCTAAAATTAAATCTCAACACCCAGCAAAAAAAATACAACCATGTCTTATCTGCTTTCCGAACGCTTAGTTTCAAACTATTGTGAAGCCTTTTTGCATGACTCGCCGCTAGACCGTTACCACGCTTATCATAACGCAATCAAACTGAGCGACTGGGAACCGTTTTTATTTGGCAGTCTCACTCACTGGCTGTAGGCTATATTTTGGCGCATTACCCCATTTTAGCGCATTACCCCGTCCGTTAGCTGCAAGTAAGGTTAGCGTGTAAAGATGTGGTCCCCAGTTAGCCGCCAATTCGCACCGCCAATCGATTCGTTCATCCTCCGAAACGGCACACGCAAAATAGCCCTGTTTGCCCACTTTCACGCCAAACAGCGCCGAGCACGATCCACCCACAAAACTAATGGGCCTGGAGCCGAAAGCAGTGACCAAATGGGAGTTGACGTACCCGCCACACACTAACGAATGTAACACTAGACAGGGGTGAAAAGCTACGCATGCAAGGAGAAGATGTTTAAAACTTGTTTTTATTATTTTAAAAATTTTATTTTGCAGATTTAAATTCTGTTTGAAAAAGGACTTTATAGGACGTTTTCCTGAATAATTCTACATCAAAAATAATGGTTGCCATAAAAATACTAATTGTGCCATAAAACTCTTATGGCTAACTATGTCACTAATCTTTGTTTGAATTTCCCTTGTTATATCGTACATTGTTAAGGATTTAATTTAAAGCACTATTTTTGATGAAAGATTCAGTGTTATTTTTTAAATTTATTTCATAAAAAGAACCATACAGATACTAAGGTATTGCAAGTGCACTGGAAACACCAGAAGACACCACACAAATTCCTCAGCACACATTAGCTGCTAACAACACATTCATCGCTCCGGTGATGCTACCCACGGGATACAAAGCAGTCGTTGCAAATAAAAAAACGAACGGCATAACAAGCACACCAGCAACAACAGAGATCTCTCGCCTGCTTTGCCGGTTTTGCCAGCCGTTTTATCGATGGCGATCGTTACGTAAGCTCCCGGGGCCCGCACGTAACGGGCAAAACCACCGTATCGGAACGTCATCTCTCGCGGACCTTCTTCGACAATCGACAGCAGGACCCGGTGCGATTCGGCGAGACCTTAGCGAAGTTCACCGAAAGCGAAAACCTACACGAAGCGTGTTGCTTGCCTCCCATCCCAATACACCGTACCGCCTAACACCGTCCTAACGCTCACCATTTACACCCACACCCTGCTAGCGCCTACCACCGGCCAGCGAAACGGCCTCAAACACCCAACGCACCATTCGGGCGGCACGGAGCAATCGGTCACGATTTTAACACGTACAAATATTTCAAATCGGCAAACGCGCCAACAAATGGGCCACTTCTTGCATTGTTCCCAACTCCAAGCGTCGCACGGTGCGCTTCAACTGGCACAAAGCACCAGAAAAATGGCACCAAATTCAATGGGCATCACAGTCGCAGCCTCATCCGTCGCGGTGGTAAGGCGGATGAAGTTTCCGCCTTGTTTGACATTGGGCACGCACCATGGCGAGGGCGGTTTTAAATTATAACTTCCGATGTGCTGTCGATTTGTTGTCGCTGCTGGGGGGCTCAGTGGTGGAACCGTTTATTACGTTTTTGGAGGCAACGAGTGCGATCTGCGCTGTACCGTTTTGGGGCTTTGATGGTATATTATTACACGAATCGGTACTTCCTATAATTATGGCAAAGACCGATCGAGGGCATAGGCAAAAGCGGTGATCTGATTGATTTTCATAACGATCATTTGTTTAAGCGGTTTAATGAGCTGCGGCAAGGAGCAAGTGCTCGGTTGGTGGAAATAGACAGCAAAAAGGGCATCAAGGACTGGTAGAGCGATACACATTTCGGTAAAGGACTGAACTGATGATGAGGTAAGGAAAAGGCATCAAGTTTTACTCTATAGCAGCTTGAATGAGACTGAATACTTAACCTTGGTGCTAAAAGTATCAATTACATGCAGAATCCTTTAATATTTTACCTTTTTAGTGCCATCTAAACATATTGAAAGTAAACTTATTCACTTCATATGCTTTAAAATATTTTTAATATTTAAAGAAAAATCATCATTCTGATCGGATGTGAAAGGTAATCAACGTTTAAACCAAATGAAATATTCAAAGGCAATTGGATTAGCAATACTAAAACTGTTTGATATTTTTAAATTATAATCTTCAAGGATCATGCGACACGGAGCGTAATTCGGTTGCAGTATCAAGATTTTCGCCAGTGCTCCTAGGGAGGTTATGCGATACTGTTCAGTTCCACTAGCCGCTACCAGAAGGCGCTAGTTTAAATCCAAGCTACGCTATCAAAACACACTTCGTGTAAACCGATCTTAATAATGACGTATAAAACAAGTTTTACTTTATCAAAGGGCTCTATTATTCACGAGACTGAGGAAATTGAACTAGAAGGAATTAAAAATAAAGATTTAACTTAAATGAGAACTGTTAAAAAAAAATATATTCCCAAAATTTTGTAAAAAAGCATGCTTAAAAAGCTCGATTTCCTAATTTTTTTGCAATTACATTTTATAAAATGATTTTGTAGTATTGACACACAGCATTGAAAAATATTTTCCGCTGTCTTTGATTACATTAATCGAACATCATAATTACCATGATGTATTCTTTTCAAACATGATGAAAAATTTTATTAATAAACAATTAAATTTGCTTCATTACAGTAATTTTTGAACATTTATAAACCATTTTATTTCTACCTTATGCCCTAACATATAAATTATTAAACAATTTTTGTATTATTTTCACCATCTTTGCACTGTTTAATCATTCTCTAGCCCCGGTAGTATACCTTAATGGCTCAACCAACAATAAAATTTTACATTGCGGCGAGTATTTAAACTCGCAAAGCGACCATTTTTCTTTTTCTTTGCCCAACAATTGGTGTTTCTCCATTGCCCTCTCCGCGCTTTGAAATGTTCTCAAAAAGCTTACACATGTTTACAAAAGCCCGTGAAGTTTTTGACAGCTTTTCAACCCTGGTGATAATGCAAATTTTCTGTGCTACCTTCTGTACAGTCGCTTCCGCCTTTCGCAAGCCAAAAGCTTCAGCCACGTGCCAGCCCAACGCTCCCTGGCTTTAATTTAATTTTATCACGGGAAAACATTATCCACTTCAGCTGACACACCACTTCATCCAAGGCTCGATGTGGCACAAACATACACGAAAATAAGGAAACCAATTAAATGTGCTGAATGCGGACGGAGAAGCTCCAAAGGGACCAAACCGATGCCCGAAAACCCCGTCGTTTCAGTGAGCGGGATAACGTCCAGCACCACGTACCCGGTGCTTCATCACAACTGCTTGCCGCTGCAGGTAATTGAATGAAGTTATTCGCATTAAACTCGCAAATTTAACATGACAAATGAAAACCCAGCACCGAGCGCATTGTTATCGCCCTCCAACGGTTCAGCTTTCATTCCACGCGACCGCACATGATCGATGCATGCAGGCATTTAATCCTTCCCTTTTGGGAATGAAAATTCCCAAAAAAAAAGCGCGACCGGGTGGTGACCGTTTCTCCGAACGTGCTCGAGGGTCACTTCAAGGAGGACGGACCGCACAAGCGGTCCCCATCCCACGCAGACGAGCGGGAACTCGAGTGGTAGCGCAAAACGGCCACCACCGTCACCGCCAATCCCTTTCGAGGGTTGTTTACCAGAAGTGCCAAATTAAAATTTGCCGTTTATCTCCGCACTGAATTCTTGGAGAGCGGTCCCCGTTTGGCCGGTTGGATTAAGGCTGGACGGCTGGGCGGCTGTGCGCCACCTGGCGGGCGGTAACGAATTAGCAATTATTCGAAGCTCGCATAAAACTGCCTTATCATTCGGTGGAATCAATTTTTGGTGTCCGCAGCATCCGAAAACCCGCTGGGATCCTTTTTTGCGGGGGGGGTGGTTTTGGGCTCCTTTTGGGTGGTGAAGGTGGATTGAAAGGGGCGAGAGGAGCAGTGCAGTGCCATTCTTCTGCAGAGCGGAAATTGAGTGCGATCAAAAGGGGCTTAAACGTGGAGCGGGAATTGACAGATCACTGGGAAGGAATTTAAAATTTTTGTTACAAGTCATCATTTTATTATTCATAAGATAAAACTATATATTTTAGGTTTAATAATATTTTAGTACAATTGTACTAAAATTTGTACTAAAACTGTACTTAACCTATATTTTGATATCGGAGTAGGACTTCTAAGTATATATCGTTTAAGTAGTGTACTAATTTGTCTACTAAACCTTTTCGCAAGTGACAAAGTGACATAATTTCGGCCAATTTACTCTAGAAAATTAAAAAAAAATTTCACATCCTTACAAACCATTCCAAACATTTTCATTCAAGGTACTTATCACTTCGTGCCGCCGAAAGCAACCCGATTGCGAGATGACAGAGCGACACTGTGCGCTGTTGGGTTTCGCGCCTCGTGCGGCATCCCGGCGGTGATAAATTGACACCGTGGCGCAACGCACACGTTTCGGACACTTCGTACGCTTCGATCGCGCGATAGGTGGTACCGTTCTTTATCGTGTCGTTCCCTGCCTGCTTTCAAACCCTTTTCACCCCTACAGAACGCCTTTCGCTGCGTTCGCTCCCTTAGCTTCTCCGCACACACAAAAATAAGAAAAAGGTCCATTGTTAATTGGTGTTGGCCTTTGGAGTGTCTCGCCGTCTCCAAACACCAAACGGTACACGTCCTTCGATTGGGATTCCTTTACCCATCGCCACCCAAACCCGAGCAGTGCTTTTGTGGTTTGGTTGGAAAAATAACTGAATCTGTCAGCTTCCAGTCAACGGAGTCACCCGCCACTTTCGCAGAAGGACACCAAACACCTTCCACCCCCAGGTCGGCAGATGACAGCGATGCTATTTTACTCGATTTTACGGTTGCGGGACTATTGTTGTGCACTACGTTCTAGCGCAACAGGGTCGGTTCTTTCGAAAACGGTAGGGAAGCAATAAAATATGCAAATTTGTCTAAACATTCTGACCCGTGTTCGCCTCGCCCAGAACGGGCGGGCACGGAGAGGGCTGTCAAAACAAGGGCCGTAAATTTTGGCTTTTCCTTGGTAGCTGTTTAATTCGGGCTACAGAATGGATGTATCTGGATCATGACAGCTGGGAGAAAGGAGTATCAATTTAGGCTACAGCGAATTATTGAATTCCCCCAGAAAGCAATGCAAAGAATGAAAAAAAAAAAACGAGAGCAGCAAAAGGAATTTTGTTAAATATGTTAAACATAATACTGTGATAATTGATAGTGGCATAATTTATCTGAGAACCTTACTATGAAACGCTACGATATTGAAATCTTTGAAATATGCCCTTAAAATAATTAATGATTAGACAAACTCTTTTTCTACCAGCAGAGAATATCATAGTACTATTAAGAATATCTGTAGATAGTAAAGCAAATGAACTTCTTTGACTCTTTTGTACGTCAAATTATCGGCCATATTGCATTGAAAACTGGTTATTGGAGATTCTTATATGGAAGAATGGTAAAGTCGAATTTGGACGAAGACTTGATCATCCGCGTTAGAGAGACCTAATAATATAAAAACCAATTTTATACGGCTCAATTTTAATAGGATTAGATTTAATAGAATAAAGTAGCAAAGTTTAACTAACAATAAACAATTCATGATAAATACTTTGAGGATGATATAAAACGTATCAATAAAACATTGTTTACATTTGTCTCTTTGTTAAATCTGATTTTGTCCAGAGAATTTTACATTTTGTTTGCACCCATTATCATTTCATGATCTTAAAACTTTTGTGCAAATTGTTTCATGTTCAAGTCACATCCAGATCGCTCTCTCGTAGTGAAGTCAAACGAACCCATTACGTTAAATAAATAAGTAAGACAGACAACACCTATGAGGACTTTGAAAAGTCACGAAAAAAAGTGACTTGAAACATTTTTATCGGTGGTATAAAGTAAAAAATAAAAATCCAGAGCTTTTCGCAGTTTCAAAGTATCGCTTCTGTTTGATTTGACCACTTGAACCACTTGAACGCCACCTGATGACAAATTATTCCAGCAATAAACGGTTTAAGTTGCTTTAATTTGTCGCTTTTGTGAATGATTCATGGTCAGTTGGTGTATATGAAAACAACAATTAAAAAGTAACCTTCAGCATCATAACCTCACACAAAAAAACACACTCTACCCCTGATCCATTGTATTCCGTCAATGATACAGTTTACACACACCATCTATCATTTTCTATTGGACAAAGCACACGTCAATCCCCCCCCCCCTCCCCCT
>KB669892.1:279307-416007 GCA_000349105.1 Anopheles epiroticus
CCCCCCCCCCCCCCCTCAGACATCAATCCATGATAAGCATTGTGGGCAATTGTTCAACGTATAAACCATTTTTCGACGGTGCAGCTACCGTCCCCACTCCCCCGGAAACCCCACATTCCGATGCGTTTCGTAGCAGATGTTCCTATTCCGCTGCGCATGACCACTCCCTTTCCGGCTTTGGATACCATAATGCACCATCAGCACGATCGCGTCACCCGATTGCCTGAAGCAAACACACACACACACGTTGGCACGTACGTAGCACGCAACAGCAGTCATTCAAGCGACACAGCGATTCGTTCAAGGTCAGCCGCTCTCAGCCAGCAGCATTAGCATGTGTCCTGCCCGTACGTACGCCAACCGCCACCATCCGGCCGATCGAGAAAAGCCAACCTTGACAGCCTCCCTCTGTCAACTCTAATCACGTTCGCTTCGTCTGCCGTTCGACAGCGCCAGGCCGTGTGGGAGGATGCGGCGGGCGAACGGAAGCCCGACCGTCCGCTCGCTGCCTTGCGAGATCGCTTCCGACACACTCACGCGCAGCTTCCTACGGCTGCGGCTGAGTGCTGAGTGCGAGGCCTCGCATCACGTTGCGCACGGTGAAGAAATGCGGAGGTGGCCTACCGCGATGGACAATGTACGCGTTCCCTTGAACTCACCTTCAGTCACAGAGCGCACCAATGACTACAATCTTCTTGGTGTACGTGGTGTTTGTGCGGGGGTTTTCGGTTTTGACCGATGATGTTAGTTTAGTGACACTTCTTCGAACCTATGAAGGGTGGAATTTCGAAGGTTCTGACAATGTTTGTCCAAAATACTATGTTCGGAGTTCCGGCGATGGCTGTTGTTTGCGCTTCTTTTTAGCTGATACTCTTGTTTTGGATGTACAAGATCACCATCTTAAACTTCAATGTAAATACATCCATTTTAGACGTAAAAACCTTCAATGATGTGGAGTCTTGAAGATGAAACAAGTCCTTAAGACTTTGTATGACATTGAACTCCAATAAGCAGTGATTTATATTGCTGATGCATGTACATTTTATTTTGTATGTACTTTGCCATAAATTTGCTATAAAATTATATGTTTTATGATTCCATCTTAATATGCATGTTTGATTAGTATATTAACACCTTTCTTATAATTATTCTACTGCTCATGTTTGCAGATCATGGCAAGCCAACAGAATTTAAAGAAAAATTCTAACTCGATTCCATTTCCCTTCGCTAGCCATTCAATGCCTTCAAAATATGGTAATTAAACTCGCAACAACTACTGCCCGACGTGCACCGCCTGTCCACCGACGCACCAACCCATCCGATATGGTCGGACTAAAGCTTCCTGTCCTACGTACGTATCGCTTCCTGAAAACAATCAAGAACGGGGCGTTTAAGCGACCGCTCGGGACCACCACCAAGCGACACCAAGCGAACTCCAAGAACCAAGAACCAAGCCAGGTAATAACCCTGCTAATACCCACCACCAGAAACAGGGAAGCCCCACCGCAACAAAAACTAATTGAAGAATAATCTTCTGCCCCCGGGCAGCTTCCCGCGCTGTGTGAGATGTGATTATAATTGGGATGGGATGAAGCCCGGGTCGGTAAAATGGGCTTTGCGAAACGTTACCGACCAGGGACAGCCTCCAGGGTAAACGGTGACATTGACACAGACGCAACTCTCTGCTGCCTTATTCTCCCTCTCCCCTCCTTTCTTTCCACTCTCTTCGGGGACAATTTCGTTCTGTGTTTTGTGTAATAAAATAGTCATGAAGTCATGGCACGTACAAGTACAATTGGATAGCAGAACCCCTAAATGATGGTGGATTTTATTGGAAGAGCTGGCAGATAGTGGTAATGGGTAGCCAGGTGCGCCCGGCTGGACGATGTCCGTTACCAGTTTGTGTTTGTGTGTGTGATCTGAGAAAGAGCTTTCATTACCTGGGAAAATGGTTTTACGTACTCTTAGTACGCGCATAAAAAAATCATAGATATTATCACATCGAGACTATCAACAATGTATTAAGCTTCTCTGTTGATTGTAGCGTATGGGAAGAGCTGAAGGTTCTAAGCACTTTTCGGTGATCGTATAATATGGATAAAGTACGAAACGATTTTCAAAATTGTTATTATAGAACTATGCTTTTCAAAAGCACTTAACAACCATCTTTAAAAATATCTATACCTCTTGGAAAAAGATGGTGTAATATAAAATAAAAGGATAGAAATACTCCGCTCCAAAAAGATAACATATTTAAGATAATTAAAGATTTTTTGGTGAAGAGCTATTTAGCTTTGAAATGTACCTAATTCGAGCTTAAGCAACATGATACTCTTTTCCTCTGTAAGGCTTCAAAGTTTTGTCGCAAAAAAAAAAACAAAAATATTACAAAAATAGCATCCATACAGAGACTACACGGAACATCCTTGAATTGATGATAATTTTTTATCTTCACTGTCGTAATAAAACAAAATTACCATACCAGTTGGACAGACAGTTCGTCCCCCTCTCCCTTCTTGACGGTAGTACGCGGGAGATGTTTATCACGGCCCAAAGATTCTCACACGCGGATGGAACCCGCCACAGCTAACCAGTTCTGAAAGCATTTACTTTATCTCGTACCCTAATGTCTGGCCCCCTCTAACCCACTCCCCTCCCAGCAGGTGGACGCGTTGTGAATGAGCATTATAGCTGATTTCGGTGAATGAATAAACTCATCCCATCACGGACGTGCGATTAGCTACGGAGTTATGGAGCTGCCAAGAGTGTACACGTTTCGCAAAGCACACGCTACGTACGCATATTTTTAAAGTCTTAAGTTTGCTCCAGGATAGGGTGAGAAATAAAGGGAGAGAGAGAGGGACGAATATCGAATTATGCCCACGCAGTGATGAACCACGACGGTCAAACTACGCCGGCTGCATACCAAATCGATTATTGTGAATTAATTTGGTGGTCCATTGTTTACGTGCTGCGTGAGACATGGGATACTTCTGGACTTTAGGGACGCATGATTGAGACGGTCGCCGAAGACAGCACGAACGAGCGTAACGGCAGGCTTGTGGTATGAAATAATTACCAAATTTAGCTGCCACGATGGAGGACGAGAAGCGTCAAAGGTGTGCAAAGAATTATTTTGCTTCTCTTATGCTTCCATGGCCCTTATTTTGAGAAGGGATTTGAGCAGAATCCGGTTCGAAGGACCAATATTTGAATTTAAATATTTATAAATATTTTAAATATGGTACAAATCGATACCAAACGCTTACCTTATATACAGTTTTCGTTTGGATAAGAACGTCCCACAAAAACAGAAAAAATATCCAAACACCGTTACCTTTTGTTTACTCTCCTATTCACCTCGTGATTGATCGGTATGCAAAACGCTAGCAGGGAGCGGCTAAGATAAGCAAACGCTAATCCATTAAGACGTCACTGGCAAACGGTGACAATCGGTTCGATTACTTGCTAAACTTTAGCCTAAACCGTTAGCGGTACGCAAGGCTGTTAAAACATATTAGGTTTCGACGGTGTCCGTCACAAACGAGTGACAAAGTGCTCGTAACTGTAATCACCCGAACTAAAAAAAAAACAAACGATCGGAAGCGATCACTCACAGGGCGCGTGCTGGAATGTGATATTTAAAACCCTTCGTTTCGTTTCGTTTTCGACCGAAGAGGGAAAATTACACTTGTAATGACGCTTGACGCTTGGGATGACGCACGGCGGGTGTTAGATGATAAGAATAAATTTTTAACCAACACTCTAAACGCACTGACACACTCACTGCTGTTTGCAATAATATTATTTAAGCAGCCAAACAAAAACGACAGGTTCGTCGCCTGCTGCCCGGTTGAAATCTTTCGTGTGCACTTTACCCGCAAAAATGATTAGCATTTAGACACTCATTAGCACACTGCAATTAGCTAATCCACTGTTTTTGTGTTTTACTTTTCACTTTTAGTCACCTTTAAGATCTGATCACAGAATTGCAAAACAAAAAAAATCCTGAACCAGTTGTTCGTTCGCGGTCGCGGTTAGTCGCGGTTAGATCGCTATTAATTTGCGCTGCCTTCGATCGCGCACAGTTCGCTTTCGGTGTTTTGAATGGGTTGGCGCGGTGGGCGCGCTCACACGCGTTTTCGTTTTCGTAGCACAGCGCTGGACTGCAGCTTTCGGTGCGTTCCAGTAGGTTACGCGGTCGGAACTGTGAAGCCAGTCACCTCAAAGATCGCCAATTGTGGTGGACGGCACCGCGTTCGGATGGAGACTGTTGCGAAAACGGTGCTCGGAGGGAGAAAAGGCAAATCTCGAACGCGCTCATGGGCACGCTCTGCCCGAATGCTTCTCTCTCTCTCTCGGTGAGCGGTGAGCAGCGAGCGCCAAACGAGCAGAGTGGGATAAAGGGTCGCCGAATAGAGGAATGTTTAGATCTGCGTAGTACGAGTCTTTCCTGGAAAATCTTAAACAACAGATAATCCAAACACTAATAAATGAATTAATAAAAAAAACGTTCACACATTTTTAAGGCTTGATTTGATGCAAAATATTTTACAAGTATTAGTTATGGAGAAAGTACATAAAATGTGCAAAATTATATTTATAAAATCTCTGGTACAAGCTTTAAGTTTTTCATGTATATTTTAGCGACATAAAGGGTACTTTTTATGTAGAAACAACCAGGCCATATGCCAAAATGGGTTCTTATTTCTCGTAATCTTCATAAAGATTGATAAACTTTAATATATTTAATTTTTTTCACTTTACAGGATTTAAAGAACAAATACAAACAATTAATATTTTTTCTTATAAATTCCAACTAAACGCACTCAATCCCATAGTTCGCATTCCGTTCGCGCGCGCAGAGAGTTTCGCATCAAGCACGCGAGAGAATTTGGCCACGCTTCGCGGCACGAAAGACTTGCACGCCACCGCAAGCGGCGAACCGCCCCGCGATGCTGAGCCTCAGCCTTACAAAACCCCGCAGAATCCGAGCGGCAATGAATGAATCGATCTCGATCTCGCGCGTCTCAAAACCCAGCGCAAGAATGAAATCACTCGATCGATAGCACCAATACCAGCAGCGACCGAGTGTAGGTGGTGACCGAAGGCAAGACAGGTGTGATCGCGAAGGTGTCTGGCGGCCCCCTTTTCTTCCTTGGGTAACCAAATTGGCAAGCGCTGGGAGCCGAAAGGGGGTTAGCTTAACGAGCGCGAGTACGTACTACGTCACCCAGCAACATCTGAAGCCCCTTGTCGTCATCTCTCGCCCAAAACCCCTAGGGAAGGCAGGGGCAAGCTGAATTCCTATTTATTGCCAAGTGCACTCCAGTTTACGTGCACGCTTACGGCAGTGCGATCGTAAACCACACAGCGCACGGTGGACTGTGTACAAAACGTGTACACACAATTAACTTATCGATCGATTTCTTGACTTGCACCACTACCAAGGAGTTGACGATCTTACTCGATCCGAGACCAGGTCTCCGGTGTGTTGGTATTTTGTTGGTTGTGCACCTATGCTTCGTACACCAGCGACCGCCTTCATTACACCCCGAGCTGCTCAATTAGGACACGGGAAGGTAACGCCGCGTGCGTTTGCTTTATTCGTTTCCGATCGAAAATAAAGCACCAAAATCACCCGAGTACGTCAACCGATTGTCATCACGGTTGAGTGGCGAGTATGGGCACCCCTCGGCCCCGGGGTATCGGTAGCGGGCCGAACATAAATTGTTGGTGGTGCGAGCTAATTAATATAAATCACCGTTCGATATGTGTGTGCAGCCGCTCGTGGTTGCCATCTTTTCTTCCTAGGAATGGGTCACCACTTTTACCAAAACGGTCAATCAATTAGAACTGCTTATTTGAGCGTGCAGCGATAATGAGCGTGTTGGTTTTTGGGACCGGTGTCGTACCAGCCGAACGATTTGTAATGTCTGGTGAGCAGAGAACGATAACAACAACGACGACGCCCCGGCAGAACATCCGCTTTGGTGGTCAAGCACCGCGCTCGAATTAAGGGTACCGGGGCACGATACTTTTTCGTTTCGTTTCGCGCCTGGTGATACTTACAAATTCAAAAGTCGATCAGTGCGGTCGATCTCTTTTTTTCTCATAGGTTCTGATTCTTTTAAACAACAAACAAACATTTCCGGCAAGATGTTTTTTTTTTAATTATTCGGTTGGTGAATTGCATACGATTAGAACAGGTTTGAAAGAGGGAAACTTTAAAGTCCATTTTACAAGTGCACTCGATGATGCTTTTAAGATAAGCGCTTTGATGAGGTTCTGATCTTAGATTGGCGTGGAGTGATCGAGAATCAATCATAAATATTTAAAATATTCTTATAAAAACGGTTTGCACAATTACTTTAAGAGCTATTTTAGCAGTTTTTATTTATTTATTCTGCATTAAGGTTTGTTTTGATGAGAACGTTTGTTTTGATGAGAACGTAAACTACTATAATCAGTATGATTGAGTCACCTTTAATGGCAGGTAGAATTGCTTTGCTGCCTCTGTCCCACTAAACAAGTGTAAATGACTTAGCATTCACTAAAGATTTTAACAGCTGCCTGACGATGACTCCAGTTAATCAGACATGTAATTAAGTTTCTTATATTAGGGGCTCTATCCCTTACATTAAACGGGACACTGACACTTAGCTACTTTTCTACAAAATTAATTGTCTATTTGCACTAAATTTTAGTTGTTTATTGGCTGCGAATCACTTAGGGATAAGTTCATTATTAACTCCGTAATATATTTTTCAAAGAGATAGAGTATATAAATTACACACATCAAATTATATGGTTCTTATTTTAACTCCATTCGATCATACGTTAAGAGGTATTTTTGTTTTGGAGCTGTCAATTTTTGTTTCACGGATAATCCGCCCCCCGGATTATCTGGCCCGAATAACCGTCTTCTACTGTATTTAATTGTTTATTTCGTTGGATTACATTACTTTTTTAAATCGTTGGAATTATAAAATAGGCTAATTTAAATAAAACTAAGGGTTTTGATTATTGTGTAATAATGTTTTAAAAATGCTTATTTTTGCTTTTCTACAAGCTTTAAAGATAATTATTATATTTTTTTATTACTTTTAACAGTCAGGCTTAGCTAGTGTTTTGCCTTAGGCCTATGATTGATGACACACGACAGATGACCTCATAAGTACGAAAATGGCAGTAGGGTTAAGACAACCGAAGCACTAGACAAGACAATCTTGCACATGATATGTACGAGATACATCTTTGTTAATTCATAAGCTGTACTTTTAGGTCTAGATATATTAAGGTGTAGACTTCTCAAAGATAACATAAATTGGTAACATAAAATTTAAATAAATGCTGAAACAATCCCCATTACAAACCTAAAAAAGGCGAAAACATCCCTAATATTTTTATGTTTGAATTCAGCTAAAATGACAAAAAACACATCACATTAGAGCTTCTGTGCCAAATCTAACAGCATTCTGATTTGGGGCTGTACCCTTTAAAACACACTATCCCCCCAAAAAAAAGGCCACTTAGACAAATTGTAAACCGATACCCTTGGTTGGGCTGACCGGGTGGCAGGAAACAACTTCATCAACAAAACACCTCGTCTGTACTCTACTCTTCCCCTTCAGAGCGCCACCATTAGAAGCGAACACCAACCAGCAGCAGTACTCCATCGCCTAATGAATGTTTTCCTTTCCATGTTTCATGAAGCAAACACACACACACAGACACAGTTTCGGGCATTGCTTTGATATCACGAGGCCACTAAAACATGTCGATCACGGCACGACACAATGTCGACGATCCGACCCGTCCCGTCTTCGTGCGAACGTGCGACGTGACACTGAACCTTCCCTAAATGGCAATCAACCCCGCGAGCCAGGAACGACCCCACGCCACGCGTACCTTTCCACCACCACAACCACCATCCCTCGCCACCCCTTCCCGTTTCCGAGTGCAGCGGAAAGGTTTTAGCACACAGCTCGCTCACCCGTGTGCGGCCAATCGCACGTAACGAAGGTGACAAGGTGGCTCAAGCGCTGCCCCCACAAGACGCGCAGATGGTTGCAATTTTCACCGTTCGGCTGCAATTGCACCGACTCAGCGCCACCAAAATTGGCCCACGGGTAGGGAATGGGTGAAACATTACCGGGCCGTGCGCAAAAATTGCTCCAAAAGCTTCGATTGAAAGTGAAATTTGGACGCAACCTTCGGCCCGATGCTCGAGGGACTGAGAATCCACTGACTCGAGTGTGCCAAAGCATAAGCGTGTGTAGGTATGTATGAGGCGCAGCATCAGCAAGTTATGCTGGCAGTGACTTCAGTCGACTTGTCCGCTTTGAACCATCATCATCGCCAGTACCACCGTCGATGGGTCGTATCGCACCGGGAGATCCCGTCCATGGCCATGCAATTAAAGATTATTGATTCCACGCGATGCATTCATCACACGCGGGCCTTTGGGGCCTCTCGCCACCACAGCCAATCAAAAAGTGACCCCAAAAGTGTGCAGCGACCCCTCAGCCGCTGCTGCTCCGCTTATGATTCGCGCATAATTGCTGTTTTATGAGATCGGCCAAAACGGATGCTTGGCCGTGTTTGGCAGCGAACGGTCGCTTTTAATGATGGTTTTGCGGTTTCACAGCATTGCTGCAGCTCTTTCCAACTACTGCTTGCATGCCTGATAAGGAATGTTTTTCAAAGTGGGTGATTAATTATTTGCTTGCAAAACGGTCGCGTTGCAAAGGGATAGATGGAATTAGGGGCAAAGTCGTAGCGTCCAGTGGCGCCATACCGGTTGCCAGTTAACATAATGTTTAACAAGACTAAGATGGGTGATATCGGTGTTGTGTTGATTGACGGTTGCATGAATTATGGTGAGAATTTCATCAGAATTTTTTTTATCGTTCAAAGGTTTGCTATTTCATATACCAATGAGGTAAGGATTTCATATACCAATATGATCAAACTTGTGAATTAGTACAGAGTTTGAACTTAGCCTATATTTTGCTATATTAATATTATAAATTATTTTTCGAACCTCGATTTTAATTGATTATTTTTAGCAAAATTATTTCAAGAATTTAAGCGCCAGGAAACGTTCAGCAGACTTCACTAGCGTAATCTTGACCTTCACTAGCGACACCGAGCGGAACCGTGTAGTATGAGGAACCGTTATTATCATTAAAACGAGATGTTTTGATCTACAAAATTAGTTGCATTATGAGTTTGCCACACTGGATTAGAACGCAAAATTACGCAAAATAATTTCAACCGTATTCTTTGGTTGTGTAAGCCAAAATTGTTTTTGATTGCTTTCGCTAGCTGACAACAGATGGTGCTAGTATACAACAAAAAGGGGCTAACTTTTATTCGGTAGTAACGAAAAGAGGTTTGATAAAATATCATGTCTGTGTAATTGTATTTAAGGTTATTAAGTTATTCTTCAGGCATGAGCTTTGCATTATCTATACATCATCTTAGCAAAGTATGTGAAAATTGTCATAATAAATTTGGTAACAAACACCCAACAAACGAAGTGTTTCCGTCATTTAGCGGGTGACAAAAGCCACAAAACACCTATAATATATCAATATATTAATTTTGCAAACGTTTTCCAAACAGCTTCTGCGAAAAAAATCTTAATCATGATACAACATGATTTTGCTAACCGACTATAGGCATCACTAGCGTAGAATAAGATTACACTACTAATTACGCTTCGTCAAACAAAGGCTTCATAAAAGGGATTTTAACATGAAAATTAACGCCATATTTAGTACGAAACAAACTAATTGTTTTAAGCTAAGCATTCAATTCATTCAATCGGGCATAATTATTATTGCATAGCTTTGAACCTAATTTGGCAGAATGACTCTTATTAGAATGTTTTAACACACTTTAAACACGCTTACACAATAAACGAACACTTTTCGGCACCGATTTTTAAACCATTTATTTTCGTACCGTAATTAGCACGAAACATTCTCATCCCGAAACACACATAAAGGTCAGCATTTATAGTGTTCGGTTTAATGATAAACATATTGCTCTCTTCCCTCGCTCTCGCTACCTCTCTCTCTCTTTCTGTCTACTATCTCTGTGCACTGAGCTGAATGTTATTTTTATTTAATCCACACTCGATTAGGGATGAGACGAACCCGGTTGTGATGCAAAGGCTTAAGCTTTATCTAAAAAAAACACCCCCTCTTTACCGACAGTTCGCTGACCCTGTGACATAACGGCAATGTCGGAATTGTTCATACACACCAAAGACAATCGAGGAATGTCCTTGCGCGAGGAGCGACGGCCCGGCAGAGGGTATGCAATACCAAGCGAATACCTCATTCAATACTCGTTAATGTTTTACGATTATGGTTGGGCTATAAATTTTTAACTCTTTGCTTACCATAAAAATGCACCAGCATCGGCAGCATCGTGGCGACGAAAAGGAAAAAAGAATGATCTTCTCCCTGCGACGATGTACGACGAGTGAAACAAAAGAAGGGAAACAAACATCCCCTTTTTGATGATCGTTTTGAAGAGGATTCCTACCCTCTTTCAACGAGGACCAAAAGAAAGAAGTAAGCAAGCAAGCCAGTAATAATTATATCGACTATATCAACCGATCCACTACGCCACGGGACGGGTGTAAGAAAGTGTGAAATTATTAGCAGCTTCACGTTCGGGTCACGGTGCTCTCACCTTCGCCGGGCGAACCGATAGGTTTTAATTAACAAAACACAAAACGCCAAATCGATCTCATCCTCGGCCTTTCCCTCCGTCCCTTCTTAATGGGTTGCCATTAATCAGTGCACCAATTGCGCGCCACGGAACACGTGTACACGGTCCAACCAGACGGTGCATTAATGATGCACATTGCAGGCAGCTCAATTTATCAGCCTACGCACACAGGTCCGTTTTCGGTACAAGGTCCGGGCTAGCAGCACTCTTTTGGCGGTACACTTTAAAGAAAGCCCTCAGGGGACACTTACACGCGCGATAGAATACCGCCTGTTACGAATACGATCGATACGTTCCGAAGGGCGTCCCGAAGCTGGATTTCGGGGTTTTTTTTTCTCTCGGGAGGTTTCGTGTACGATTTTCAGACGCAAGCGCGAAGCATTAAAATATTCTTCAGTGCAAATCATAATAACATTTTTCTTCAATCAAGGGATTGTTTCTCTCTTTCACATACACGTACAAAGTAAAAAGAAAGAAAAGGGAAGAAAATATGCAAACATGCATTTTTTCACTGGAAACAACGAGGCTTGCAAACGCTACAGGGCAGGAGCGTCAAACAAAGTATGTATTACGTTTTCCTAAAAAAAACATTCTAAATGTAATTCTTAATGAAACACAATAGTCTATAGTATACTTTGAACACAGTCGATAAAACCCTACGGGATGTAGCTTATGGGGGATTTGTCAGGTGCCTTTAATTTAATTTATAGTTTACTTTGAATATCAAATACTCAATGAAAAATATTATTGTGGTCAATCTAAAACGATTGAAAGAAAAATAAAACGTGCTGAAACATTAAGGGTATGAACCGTTGTTCAATAGCTCAATAAACTACTGGTGATATCATTTTGTCTTTATGAAAATGTATGTTGTAGAGTCGTCTGATTACTATTGATACCATTCATTTTATCGTCACTACACCATTCTAAACCTATTTCCTGCATCATCCTAATCCTGATTGCAGCCATTTAGGCGACAACTTACTTACTTACTTATCGGGCGCTACAACCGCTTCTTGGCCTCTTGGCCTGCTGCAACAAACTCCGAAACCGCTCACGGTCTCGCGCCGTCATCTGCCAATCCGTTATCCCGGCCTTGATGGTGGACGCTTCAACGCCTTCCTTCCACCTCAGCTTGGGACTACCACGCCTCCTCTGTGCATGTGGACTTCCTAGAAGGACTTTACCGGCTGGGTCGTCCGGGTTCATGCGTATAACATGACCAGCCCACCAGAGCCGGGCGAACTTAATTCGCTGCACAACCGAGAGATCGTCCAACAGCCATAGTATTTTCTTATTGGATGGCTCAACAACCCAGTAGAGGTCAAGGCCTAACCAGAGCCATAATGTGCTTTGGCTCTTTCTGTGACTGAGTGTACCCATCCATATGAAGATTGTTAATCCTGCGACCGGGGAACTGTGACTTAGTGTACCCATAGCAGGATAGTCAATCCTGCGGTATGGGAAGGCGGTACCGGTCCGAATAGGATTCGATGCAACGTCAGGCCCGATCGTATGAAACAGACCTACGCCGCTACCCATGAGACCAACAAGCCACTCAAAGCCATAGTACGACGAACTGAAACAAAACACACGAGAAGGCATGATGAGCTGTTTTTTTTTTTAATTTACAATGCATAAAATCAAACCAATTTCTATTTCACATCTATTAAATTCATGCCATGACACCTGTATAAGGTACTGTAACTACATTTAATTTGCAAAAGTTTTATTTTATTGTGTAGTTTAATTGACAGCCTTTCTCTCTGGCATTTCTGGTAATTCTGCTACTTGGGAACGTTTCGTTTACGGATTTATTTCTTCAATTATTCTTTTCAATTTTTAGGAATCATCATTTTCAATATAAACTGTCCATAATTTTTTTTATTTTGTTGCCAATGCTCTATTGATGATGAGTAACTATGTAAAACGTTATATATTTGAAGATATCTTCAATACTTTGATATATGATACAGACTTGTTCATATTTTATCTCATCCAGGTATTCGGGTGCTTGTCCTGCCCTATAACTTTTTCACTAAAAAAGTCTTTCGTGCTTAAACTTCACTGTACATGCTACTACTTTATGCGCTGATTGCTTTCTCTGGACGATCTTACAGTGCCAAGCTTAGCGATCAGGTTTATGTTTCACTGTGCCAACGTTTCTTATCTAATTCTTAGTCTAATAATCCTTAATCTAATAACATAATACACAAACTTTTGTGGAACAAACTAAGCCTAACTTCCTCTCTTAATAAGGCTTGCTTATTTTTCCGAATCTTCCTGACGAAAAACGGCACAAACACGTACAACAACCTCTGGCAAACAGTGTGCAACCTTCAAATTCCAAATTCCCCAAACATTCCCGACACAAAGTTTGACGCATCTGCGAGGCTCTCAAGAATATTTTATTCATCGCACACACATACAAAAAAATGTGTATTGACACGTTTAATAAAACGAACGTTCGACAGCGCATACACCTAACAGCGAAAAAAACCGGTGGTGCCGAAATCGGAGGGAAATAAAACGCAAAGCGCAATATGAATTAAAGCTGTGCTGCAGCGAAAATTGAGTCGCACCGAAGCGATGAGCCAAAGTGTCGCCCCGAGGGATCGGTGGGACGGCACGGTTCTTCTTAGCCTTTAACGTAACATCTCTATAAATTTTGGTGCCTCGGGAAGCACACCGTGCCGGAGCCCGGAACGTAAGCGAAGCGAGCATAAAATAACTAAAAGCCAACAGCAAAACAAAAAACTTTAAAAGAAAAGCAAGCAAGACGACAACAGCACGCCGCTGCTTCGCTCGTTAGGTTATGATTTTCGCTTGCACTTTTGCTTTATTTTTGTGTCGTCTTATTGTAAGCTATCCTTTAAGTTGATTTTGTTTTTGCTCTTTTGCTGCGCTTCATTATTCTTGTGCATTTGTCGCAGCAGCAGCAGTTCTCCGGTCCAGGCCAGCGAGAACTCCTTGTTTGAAATACAAGCACTGGAATGTTGGGCACGGTGCAAAAATTTAATTAGGATTAAGCGTACCCAGTTTCGGAAGAATTATCGCTTGACATAATTTAGACGACGTCCGGCACCGCGAGCGCAGCCAGCCTCTGGTGGTTATTGTTCGGGATTTATTGTGATTATTTTTTGGTGCGGTTTTTGTGTGTAGCTCCAGTGCGAGGGTACCGAATAGGGCTGGACACCTGATGCCTTGCCCTGCCGTTGTGTTTGGTCCCGCTTGCGTGAATGATATTTTCACTTGCATTCGAGTGCGTGACGCAGCGTGATGCTTTTTTTCTGTATTGTGTATGGGTGGTTATTGTTGACCCTTTTAGTGTGCTGGCCCTTGATCGTGCTAAGGTATAAAAGAATGTCTTTGTAATCATGTTGATATAGATTTTCGTTACGGTTTGTCAAGGGCTGTAGGCAAATTACATTTTTTAATTTATGTAACGGTTTCATAACATTCATATGGCTCAACCTTTTGTTTTTTTTTTTGTATTTTTTCTCTTATTCCTGTTTTTTGGTTAAGTTTACCATTTTTCTTCATTTTTCTTCATATGTTTAAAAGATTGCTCTTATTTTGCTTTATTTTTTGTAGTTTTTCTTTATCTATGCTTTAGTCTTTAGTGTCTGTTTTTTATTTTCATTGCATTAATGTTGTACTCTTAAGAAAGAACATGTACAAACTTAAATTACTATTTCATTCTCATCAGACCTGTTATGTTTTGTTTTATTTACTTCGCTTTTTAATTGTTGTTACTTTTTCTTCCTAATCCTGCATTAACTTTATTCTTTGTTTTTTGTTTTGTCGCTTTTTTTACTTCTTGCTTCCAAATTATTTATTAAACTTGTCATATCATATCATTTTTGGTTTCGTTTTCTTTTTTATGTTTTCTTTAGCTTTTAGTTTTAGTTTCATTTTTTTTTTGTAACTTTTTCTCATGTCTAGCCTTTTAACAAATGAAGTTTTATTTTATTTCAATTTTAATTCTTAGTTTTGGCATTTTGTTAAACTTAAAGCTCTAGCGTCTACTCAAACTTTCGATCCATTTTTAGGTTTTGAGTGAAAATTACACAGAATTAAGTGAACCTTAACACATTGTAACACGATGTGTAGTCTTTTGCCCTATCGATAAACACGATCAAACTCAAATTACGATCGCAATCCCACCAGCCCATGCTAACCTACATCGAAACCTGTACACCACACACTCGCTCCACCACTCGAATGCACTTTGCGGTCGTGCGGCCCCCCCTCTACCCTGTACCGCAAGCCCTTGCCCTTGGACGATGTTGAACGAGGCAAGTGCGATAGAAAGGAACACCCATTGAACAAGATGAAGTGGCGATAAACATCTTCTTCACCGGCGCTTTTCGGACATTCGGCGATAAAAGGCGCACACGATCGAACGATTCGAGGTGCCCGCGGCGGCGTGTACGCATGCACATTAGAAGCGATGGACCTATCGCCCGTCCACTGCCCTTCACCTCTCCCCCCGCGACTAACCAACCGGAACCAAAAACCCCGAACCGTGGCCGTGGTTTACCTTGATTTCTGCTTTTTTCTCACCCCGCATGTTCGCCGGATGATCAGACCCGTTGAAGTGACTTCTTCACCACTCACCCACCACTAAAGCGGTGAAACAAGCACTCGATGGTGGCATGGTGTGTGAGGAGAGGGACCTTTTGTTAACGCAGGGTGAAGAGGGGCCAAAGACCCACTTGACGCGGTGCGGTTCGCGTCCCATTCGGTGCATTCGCATAATTTAGGTCCCCTCCTTCGCCAACGGCTATCTTATCCACTTTGCGCTAAGGATGACGAAATTATGTTCTACAACGCTCCCCTTGCTTTGTGGTTGACCGGGACGATGCTCCAAACTTTCGGTAGGCAGCGATGAGCGCCCATTCCGGGGTGGTGCTGTGGCCCACAGTTGTGGGTACGACAATAAATAAACGCATATGGTAATGATAACTACCTGGGAAGTAATTCCCATAAATTGCGAGGTGCAATTTGTTTCCAGCGTTTTTGGCTCTTTTTTTCTGTTGCTTTGTGTGATTCGCAGTCGCTTGTAAGGCGGTGGGTTTTGATAAGTTTATTTGATCGTTTGATGGTAGGCAGTTTTAAAGCAGGAAAACAAAGCCCATACACTTGTGATTTAGTTTAAAATGTTTATAATAAAAAGGTTTGTCATTTTATGGCAAAACAATAGAAAACTTTATTCAAAACAAATATTGAAAAAAGACCATAATTGATTATGCAATTGGAATTGGAAAACACCTCTTTTGGTCTGAATAAAACAGAAAAACATGTACTAAAATATAATTAAAAGAACTATCTACATTTTAATTATCAAATCATCAAATATCAGCTTCTTTCGGTAAACATCGTTTTCCGGGCACTTTTAGCGAAAAATAATTAACAAATGTTTTAGCCTCTCGCCAACAGGAGGCGCTACCGTAATCCTGGTTCCTTGAGTGAATTACGCCCCGTACAATCTGACATTTATGATACTCATGGGAAGGTACGGAGGTACGGGCCTTTTGTGTAGCGTATCAAGTTAATTTAATTTAAATAAAAATATTGACACAAGATATTCATATTTATTCATTAATTCATTTTCATTTACACAAATAAACAAAATAATTAATTTTAATTTAATGCAACAACAATATAATTAAAATGCAAAACAAAACAATTTTGTTTAGTAGTTATCTATGATTTGCTTCTTTGTCTTGTTTTTTTTCTATCTACTTTTTTTTATTTTCCTAATTGTTTTAGTTTTTGTTATGTTTTTAATTGGTTTTGTGTTTTCTTATGCGTTTAATTCTCTTTTATAGTTGACTTTCGTTATTGTATTGTTTTAATTGTTTTAGTTTCGTTATTAATTCTACACATTTATCTATTTTATGGTTGAGTAGAATTTCTGAAATCTGAATTCACATTATTTGTTTATGAACTATTTTCAATACATTTATACAGTTTTTCTTATCTTCCCCCCTTTGTTACACCTACTTCATCCATTCATGCAGCAACATTTAAATTGCACGCATCTACATAGAAACAAAATCTTAATTTCACTATTCTTATAATTCCCCTTCAACAAGCACGCCCAGCCCGAACGAGAAGTACCACACCGAAGACTCATCCGAGACGCTCCCTAATCGCCACGATCTTGACGATGATGAAGTACCACCGAAATGCATCTTGACAGTCCCAGTTCCCATCCCCGGTACACCACAACACAGATGCCGTCCACCACCTCTTTCTCCTCGTTCCAACTCCAAACGTTCTACCCAGAACGTGCAAAATGTACGTAATGAGCGTACGCCCCGCAATAAGCAGCGTGTGTGTGTGCATTCTTGTGACAATGTCTTGCATGTGCATTCGCCAGTGATTGACACCCTCCGGTGGGGGGGAAGGAAGCTCACCGAGTCCCGAAAATCCGACAGTATTGAGAAATTTATTGGTGGCAAATGACCGTGCGTTAGCCTTCCTTCCATTCTCGCTTCTTTGCCATTTGTCGTGGGCGAAAATTAAGCTTCCTATCAATCAAACTGTCACTTAACTCTTTTTTTTTTCGAAGGTAAGTCTCCGCATTGCTCGCTTATGCAAAACTATTCCAAGGTGTTCAAGGTGTTTGCAGCACACAAAAGTGCATTGTGCATGCGATGTTTTTTTTTTTTTTGTGCACGGTCAATGCATGTTGTGCGCATTGTATTACGAGCTTTAGGCACGCATGTGCTCATACTTTTCTTTTCACCTCAACGTACGGCGGATGCGTCCGTTTCCCTCCCCGAGACGCAGTAATGGACAAAACAAGTGAAATTAATCGCCTAGTTTTACCGCACCCAACCCCGCTCGCTTTTTTAACACTATAATTTGGCCCACACATTTAACAGAGTTGGCGGCGGCATCCGGGCATCCACAGCAACCGGCTGGAACGATTATGTGCGATGTTGCGGTACGATTGTGCAATGATCGGTATCGGACCTGCCGTTAATGTGCCCGGCATCCATTATGAAAGGCAGCAAATAGCATTTAAAATAGTAATGATTCATATAAATATGCGATTCACACACCTGATCGTTCTTGAAGGGAGATTTTCCTTCCCCTCTCGCCCGCCAAGGCAGGAAGCGGTGAAAGCGAAAATTGTTGCTCACCCATTATTGCCCATAGAGACTACCGAGTAATAGAAATAGTTTACCGGAATACCTTTACCCACCCATCGAAACGCCTACACCGGGAGGTGAGGTGCGCTTTTCCGCTTTTACTTTTTTTTTTGCCTTTTTCAGTTTGTTTTGCTCGTCTCGTTTACACAACGCAGCGCTTGTTGCGAAAACGAATGGCGTCCATGGCAAGGCTCGGCTCAGAATTACACTACTTTGAAGCTTATAATTAAACGGCGTTTATGGGTGGCGATAATTAGAATGCGGTAAACGTTCTGTTGCTTCTTTTTTTTGGGACGAAGGGTCGTTAGAAAAATGGCGAAAGTGAACCTTGAGCCTGTAAGTGGGCGGTTTTCGTGTGACGTCAATGGAAATTATGCGTTTTTCCACTCGGTCTTGTTGTTGATGTTCCATTCTGAAGAGAATCTTTTTGTTTATTTCAGAGATTGGTTAGCCTCTTTATTTTTGACTGTAAAAGAAATGTAAAATATTAAAAACTTTTTTTTTAAACAGACCGCATTGCACAAATATAAGTAATATGAAAATAATAAAAAATATAATGTTGTTGATGAACAGTTGAAACGAGTAAATTGCAAACATAAGTTTTAAAAAAATATTAAAGAAAAAAGATCATAACATAAACAATAATAAAGAAAAGAGGAAATACTTTGAAAAAAGTTAACAAATTTAACAAAATATAGAAACAATTAAAAATAATAGTTTTAAAAGACAAACTGGAAATCCCTTTTTTGCTAAAACGTCAATAAACATTTCGATGCCATAAAAAGTGTATAAAAAATTTATACACTTTTTGATTTTGTTCAAATGTTTTTTCTTATATTCATGGAATGTAAGTAATGATCAGTACAACATCGTTTTCCCGCGATCGTAGGAATCGAATTCATACACGAAAATCTACCTTTATTAAGTACCCATAGTTATAAGACCCATAAGTACATATTTTTTTATTCTTTATTGAAGTTTTCTACTATATAAAGACCTCAAAGAGATCAAACCTATATTGTTATTTGAATTATAAAAATTTTAAATCAATTTCGGATGCTCTAAGATTGACAACTCCTGCAAATGATTTTATGGATTCAAATCCTTCTGCCATCTAGTGACTCTATTTTTTATTCATATCGTTGGCGCACTGTTTTTTCATTCAAATCTTCAAATTCAAATCCCGCTCTTCCATATACGGCACGGAAAGTGAGAAAGAGTAAAAAACCGTTAATTCAAAGAGAGTGAATTATTGATTCGAATCCAACAGAAGTGAGTCACTCGTCGGTTCAGGAAGTGAGGGATCCAAATCCTTCAAAGAGAGACGAGGATTGGTGTTCAATCGCTTTAACTTTTAACAACTCTGGGAATTAGGATTTGCAATGTTTGTAGGTTTTTAGGACAAATCGATGATTTTATCATCTTTATATTTTCTTCTCTTTTTTTTCTTTTTCTCGTTTTTCTCGATCTATAACGACAGCATCTTCATGCATGACTTATCATTTAATTTGTTTAAGAGATCACTAGTCCCAGGAAATTTTCAGACTCAAGACACAAACTTGTTTTTTGTATTACTGTTTACCTTATACACTATCAAAAGATATCCATTTCAAAAGAGTCGTTTTTGGGTATCAAAATTTTCACAAAAATAATTTGGTTTCTTGAAAACAGTGTTATTTCATAAAGATATAATTATGAACGATAATGACCAACCAACAAAACTGACCCCATTAGTATCTTCTCACCTTAAAAACGATACTAATTTTTCCACCCAATCCACACCTGACCTTGGGCCCGATGATCGCAGACGCGCAATTGATAAATAACGATTTTCGTTTCGGATCGTTGCCACCGCTGGTGAGTGTGTTTTCCATCTTCCATCGTCCAATCCACGTGCCTTGGGCCTTTACTTTATTGAACCACCGGTTGGTAACGCGAACAAGAAAGCAACGTGGTTTCACCTCAAACGCACTCCGGCGCAGACTGCCACCGGTGTGGTGAATAAGCGGAGATGTATCCTCGACATTTTCCTCAATGGAAAAGGCTGTAAATTCCATTCATAAACAACCTGTAACTTCACAGCCGAAGGGGGGATTTCCTCCAATTTTCCCCTAATCCATGACCACTTTAGATAGAAGCGAGAGGGAGAGAGAGATGCGACGCGTGTGTCAACTTGTTATCAGGTGAAAACAGAGAGCCACCGCTAGTGCGCATGGATCGGAAAAGTCGGAAGCTCGTTCGCTCGAGTCGGAGACACTTTTCCAGTCGAAGATGGTCTAGCGTGCGGGAAAGTTGCTTCGTTTTGGGAACGTTCACGAGGGCGAGACAGAGAGAGTGTGTGTGTGTGAGGTAGCGCATCCTAGTGGGATGATTTTCCTTACCACGAACGGGACGGGATGGCAAAGAAAAGTTCAAAGTTTGACCTTGTTTGATTTGCTGTGATTTGTGTAACGACAAGGCAGCGCCTGGTTTGTGGGATTTTCCCTTCAAAAGTGTCTCATCCTGTGCTAATTGGCTGTGCAGGTCACATGAGCTAACTGCATCAAACGAAGGTGAAGTGTTGTAGGTAAATTTACGATTAAATCAATTTAAAAGGAACGCTCCATGGGCTAATTAAATTAGCGCTTCCTTTGCGGTGGAATAGAATGTGTTAATTTAGTGAAAAAAAGTGTGTGTTTATACTAACAGCAAAACTTCTCTCGCGCGATGACCATCTCACGAAATGTCTAGCTTTACTTAACTTTATGTAAACTCAATCAAATCAGTTCGTAATTGTCTATTTCCACCCCGAGTGAATCCGTGCAGCCCCCTCTGCAGCCCCCGCTCAGGATGTCGATGATTAAGTGCTGCTTCGAGCCGCTGGAAATGCCCGAATTTCTCGACTCGTTCGTGAAAAAGTGCACCGAAGGATGTAAGTTTTATCGCACGAAGTATTACATAACGTGCAGGAAACACTGCCTGTTTACCGGAGGGAATTAAGGTGGGCCAGAGCTGGCAAAGAATCGCGTGACTACACGGAAACCACATTCGGGTTGACTGCTTCCCGGAGTACACCGGGCAAACGGTCGTCCTTCGCCAGGAGGATAAGAATATTGGCGTGGACGTGCGAATATCGATTTTGGGACAATCATTTTATTTTTGGGAGTAAATAAGTTGGTGTATTTACTGGCTGGGCAAAAACAAATTTTTGTTGAGCCTATTTTTTCGAAGAAAAATAATACAGGAGATTCCCGAGTTACGCGGATAATGCGTTCCACAGAAAACCGCGTAACTCGAAAATCCGCGTAACTCGAATCTAACCAAAATCAGCGGAAATACTGTCAAAATCGTATAATTTGGGTTCGAAAAATATATTTTCAGCTCGTTCATTTATTATTAAATGGATTTGTACAGAATCTCCATGTAATTAACTATTTTCGTTATTTTAAAACATTGCCAACAATTTAAATTATTTTCCATTTGACAATTTATGTGTCAAATCAGTACAATTTGCCCATGAAACTGTCAAATTTCCAAAACCGCGTATCTCCGAATCCGCGTAACTCGAGAACCGTGTAACTCGGGAATCTCCTGTACTCATTTTGTTATATGTTATATATATTTTGTTATGGAAGTATGATAAGGAAGAATTTGATCTTTTTGATTGTCTCTTCTTACAGTTTTGTTTGCTTAACTGTAGTAATACAGTCAGATGAATCTTTGTGACATCTTGGAGAAGGAAACGGTTTACTAAAAGCATTATAATCAGATTTGTACGGGTACGTACGTAATTCGATGACGTACAACGTTTTAGGAACCGAAAAATCTATACTGAAGTTCAGCAATGATAAGAATTTTAGAGGAAACAGGCTTAAAACTGCAATTTCAAAGGTCTTAAACTATTCCATCAGTTATTTTCAATTCTGGTCACGTGTTTGTGATGAGAAAGATGCATTAAATGACTGTTTTTGACAATATTAAAGTATTTTCTTCATAGTTTTTACTCCGAATTTACTGATTGGTACTTTAATAACATTTAATAGCTAAATGACGTTTTTAAAACTAAAAGTTTCTGTTTTCAACATACTTGCGTGTCGTCTTGCTAACGGTTCCTTTTGCGCAAAATTTAAACCTGCTCGAAATCATGCTAGCACTGCTCGAACTCATCTGGTCACTCTGGCTTGACAGCGTTTAAAACATAAAGTTTTCTATTTTTTATATTAATTAAAGAAATCAAAATATTTTAAAATTGGCAAACATTTTTTTAATCAAAACCTCACCAAACTTCACAAATTTCCTGCGCAAAACAGCTGATAGCAAAACAACCGCAACCATGACGTCATACGTCAAAACGGAGGGAGTTGAGACAAAACCATTCCATCCTTTTCCCCCATCGAGCCGTATTATTCACGTCCGTTTTCGGTGCAAGTACAGTCCGTTCGAAAGCGTCCCTGGAATTTTTTTTTCGTGATAAAAATGTGCTCCAATTAGTTCCCCCCACACGCGCGGGTGATTGTAATGCAAACGCCCGCAGCTAGCTAAACGAAAAAGCCTGTGACTCGTCGCTTTTTCCACTGCCATTGCTCTACTGATCAAAGTGCACCAGGCCAACTCACACCTATCGAAAATGCTAGGTAAACAATGGTGTCTTGCCGAAAAAAAATGGATCAAGTGATCTTGGGGCCGAAAATCTCTCTCTGTGAACCATTCACGTGTGAATGAGAAAATTAATTGTGAACCTACTGTTTGCAGGTTGTTGCGGTTGCTGTTCGGCTTTGCGGCCCCGCTACAAGCGGCTGGTCGATAACATCTTTCCGGCCAACCCGGAGGACGGGCTGGTAAAATCAAACATGGAAAAGCTCACCTTCTACTCGCTGCGGTCGCCGGAAAAGCTGGACCGAATCGGGGAGTATCTGTACCAGCGGGCATCGAAGGACATCTACCGCAAGCGGTACAAGTTCGTGGAGATTGCGATGGAAGCGATGGATCTGCTGCTGATGGCCTGTCACGCCCAGATACTGAACCTGTTCGTCGAGTCGTTCCTGCGCATGGTGCAGAAGCTGCTGGAAGATACCAACCCGACGCTTCAGATAATGGCCACCAACTCGTTCGTGCGGTTTGCCAACATCGAAGAGGACACACCGTCCTACCATCGGCGGTATGACTTCTTCATCTCCAAATTTTCCTCCATGTGTTACGGCAACAACGACGATATGGAGCTGCGGGACAGTATCCGGATGGCGGGCATTAAAGGGCTGCAGGGCGTCATCCGGAAGACGGTGTCGGACGATCTGGTGGCGAACATCTGGGAGAAGCAGCACATGGAAAAGATTGTTCCCTCGCTGCTGTTCAACATGCAATCGGGACCATCGAAATCGACCGACACGGAAGCGACACCGTCCACGCCACCGTTACTGGCGGAAGCGGTACTGCGGGAGCTCGTTAGCCGGGCATCGTTCGGACATATCAAGTCGGTGCTGAAGCCACTGCTAACCCACCTGGACCATCATAAGCTGTGGGTGCCGAACAAGTTTGCGATCGATACGTTCCGCATCGTGATGATTTCCATTCAACCGCAGTACTCATACACGGTGGTGGAAACGCTCATGTCGCATCTGGACCAAAACCTAACGTCCTCCCCGAAGACGCGCACCTCGCTCGCGGTGGTGCTCTCGAAGATTATTGCCATCGCGGCGGGCGAAAGCGTTGGACCGTCGGCCCTCGACATCATCAACAATCTGCTAATGCATCTGAAGACGAGCGTTAGCACGCAGCACGACGAATCGACGCCGGAGGAGACACAGTACCAGGAAGCGCTGATCAACGCGCTGGGCGAGTTCGCGAACCATCATCCCGACTATCAGAAGATTGAAATAATGCTCTTCATCATGAACACCGTGCCGGACCCGTCGAACAAGAGCAAGGGCGACCAGCTGCTGCAGAACATCTTGCTCAAGAGTTTGCTGAAAGTTGGCACCCAGTATCGGACGGTTTCGTTCGAGAAAGCATTCCCCGTATCCTTCCTTCAGCCGCTGCTAAAGATGGCCCGTGCCGCCTCTATCCCGATCCGCATCATCGTGATGCAGATCTTCCAGCAGCTGCTCGATCGGCACCAAAACCAGCATCTGCTGAACGTGATCAGCGTTAGCCACTATCCGACACTGACGATCGAAAGCCCGACGCGGTCGGACATACTGTTCACGCACAAGTACGGCTCGAACATACTGCAGGCGATTATCGAGAGCATGTCGCAGGAGAACCACCTCGAGGTGCTGAAGTCGTCCTACAACACGATCGCGCTGGTGATTGTGGAGATGGCGTGCGGCGAAACGGTGCAAGAGTTTCTGCTGTTCATACTGGGGTGAGTTCATTTTGACGCTCTATATTATCTTTGTTGCTTTGAAATCAAATATTTGTCAATGTTAAATTATCTGAACTGATAATCCTGACAAGATACAGTACAAGAACTCAAGGAAACATTTCCTAAATTCGATGTTTTTTTTTATACATACTTTTGTGTAAATGTTTCCGGTGTTTGCGGTTGAGCCATACCATAGTTGTTGAGGACACTTTACACGTTTTTGAATGTTTAATTCTGTATTTGCGTTATGGCAACATAAACACTTCCCCCGCAGGCCATGGCTACCAAAAATGATTGCAAGTAGTGATAAACAAATTCATTTTTTACCGGAACGGAATGGATTCGGTTTCTTTACGGAAAGGATGAGAACGAACCTGATAGGTTCTTTGAGTCAACTTCAACAACACATTAAAAATCGTCCATTGCGTAAAATATATGTGAAAAAATGCAAATTAATAATAGCCTTCGTCTTTGTATAAAAAAGACCTTGTCTAATTTGATATATTGGTCCAGATTAGTTAAATAAGAAGAGCTGTATTGCTTCAATAAGCTTTTTCTTTGCATTGTTAATGGGCATGAACAACCGAACCACAATTCAAGCCATATCACCGTTATCCCAGTATTGGCACGTTTCCATCCCGTTGTATCAAAAAGAACTCTTCTCATTCGATTGATTTTACTTAAAATATCCACCGACAAATCAATACATCTCCACCCACCAATTTCCGAGGCCACTTCCGGCGGTTTCCCGATCCGAACGAATTCAATTAGGCTCTTCGTAATGACCTTTTTTCTCTTGCTTTTCCCTCTCAAACACACACTCATACATCCAACAGCGTACAGCAAGTGGCCGTCACCGAGGTGGAACTATCGCCAAAGCATCGTTGCAACCTTCACAGCATTGCCATTTCGCTGCTGATCCTGCTCGGACGCTGCACCGGTATCGGTTCGCTGGTCGAGTACGTGGAGAAGTTGATACAGGCGCGCAAAGAGGAAGCATCCTATCTGCTGCCCCCGCTGATGGACAACGACAAGAGTGCCCCGAGCACGCTCAACACCAACCTGCCCCATCTGCTGGTGGACAAGCTGGCCGTGGCCGAATGTTTGCAGCAGGCCGGGCTGGAGAACAACCGCGTCCAGACGGGCACACCGTACGCGCTCAACCAGACGGACATATCGGCTCACCGTCACTCGTGGGTTGACACGCACAGTAAGTATTCATCCGTTGGAACTGGAAGGATCAGAGAGTTTTGTTGTGATGGATACATTTGTCTCCCTTTCTTCCCTCGGTAAAGGTGCCGTCCGGAACAGTGTGGTCGATTCGAGCTACAACGACATCGAAAGCGTCAGCAGCTCCCCCGGCGTACAGAAGCGCTCCCTCGCGTCCGAGTACAACTTCGAATCGATGAAGCGCGTGCTGGCCGAACCGACGGAGGTCGCCAAGCGGGAGGCACGCGAAAAGCAGATGCAAATCGGGCGCACCTTCCGCGAGACGGCGTTCGAGGATTTGGTACGGCGCACCGAACCCAAACACGACGTGATTCAGAACAAGCTGAACGAAATCTTTAACGCGTTGTCGGCGGAACGGCAAATTTCCGCTTCCTGTGGCGTGCAGGCGGCGGGTTCCCTGCTCGCCGCCAACGGTGGGCTGTTGAATGGACCATCGATGATTGAACCGGGCAAGCATCACGTGGCGGCCGGTGGTCAGAGACCGATCTACGAAAACAACTTTCCGGAATTGTTCTTCTACTAAAGCGGGCAGACGATTGGTTAGAGGTGTATGGAAATTGTTGGGGTAGCGTATTATGAATTTGTTGGATTTCACTGCGGATGGTGGATGAGTTTTGTTAGCGTTTTTTTAGTATTTATTTGGACGTCGGCATTATTGTACGCGCAATGGTAATGGCAAAAGAATTATTATTATTTGAAATATATCAATGGCTGTCTTCTATTCCAAAAACAAAAGCGACGGGTATTTGTTTGAATTTAGAAAGGTAATGAGGATGAACGAAGACTTATTCCGGTCTTGAATAAATCACAAGGGAAGGGATTTTGCTCAAATGAAGTGTTCTTTTTTTCGGTAAAGTTCTTCCAGAGCGTCAACATCCTTCTTTATGTAAGTAATGACAGGACACTATTCCGAGTTGACGCTTCAATTACCTACGTCGAACAAATAAATCCTCGCGTCAATGTTTTCCGCTCAAAAGCTTATTCCGGAATGAATCCTTTGCCAGGGAACGAAGGTCGAAGACTCCATCCTAGATCGAAACGTTAGAATATTTTTT
This sequence comes from Anopheles epiroticus, assembly GCA_000349105.1. Classification (NCBI taxonomy): domain Eukaryota; kingdom Metazoa; phylum Arthropoda; class Insecta; order Diptera; family Culicidae; genus Anopheles; species Anopheles epiroticus. The sequence goes on from KB669892.1 coordinate 305,848, forward strand.
GCCTGCGAAACGTGTCCGATGTAGCAATGTATATTTATTAACAGCTGGAAAAAGCAGCTTTCACGATCTTTGGGACTAAGACAATTATATTCCGCTACCTTTGGTCTTCAAAATTTGTAGTGGAACTGGTAGGTCTAGAGCTGCGATTTTTATCGTTCTAATGCAGTCCATCAATTTTAACAAATCGGCCATCATCCATCGGCCAATATGTAGACATGCTTTTCAAAAGATATATTAATGAAACTTCTAGTCTGTATTCTCTAGTAAGGAACTGAGCGGAGACAGATCGTGATGATCGGGAAAGGGTTCCAATTAAGCGGTTGACTCAAAGTCACTTTAGATACTATTCCTACTTACCCATAACGTCCTCTGGTTCCATTTCTTTTCCACAACTCACACAACGTCTCACCAATATTCTGATTTGGTATAGAGTTAATGGTTTATTGAGTTTCAGAGAGTAAATTTCACATTGCAGTCCCGATGACCGTTGACCAATTGAAGAGTTTTTTGAAAGAGAGAAGTTTATATTGTGTTTGCTCGGTTGCGATGGTTGGATTGCCAAACATCGATTGCACTTTGGGGCGGCAGTTGGATTTTAACTACAGGTTAGTGTGAATGATCTTGTATGCTTTCTCGTGACCAAGGAGAGTCCCGATGGATAGGATGAATCAAAGTTTTGCCACAACAACGTGCAACAAAATAAATGCCTATGCTGCGTTTAGACAATCAATTATCTTCCATCAAACCTCTGCCAAGCTAAAGAGTGCAAACGAATTGCAGAACATTAGTATTAACCTCGAAAACGAACTAGAAATGCCTTGCCCTTTCTAGTGCTGCTGATGTGTAAGAGAAGAGACAATTAGACATGTTTGGCAAGTGCGCTTTTGGTTTTCTCTAAAGGAATTTCATTTTATCATCTGTTTATCATCATCATCGTTTACAATCGGCTATCTTTGACGTTCCATTAACACACAATTGTTTTCCAATCGAATCGTGATGCGTTTTTGATTTCATTTCTCGCTCCACTGTACTATGCTATTCTGCTTGCTTTCCTTCTCTCCAAGTTGTACTACTTTGCTTCGCCCCCTTTTCTGAATCTATAATATTCCTGCCGCTGATAGGATAGTATTATATTTAAATGCAATTCAGTGCAATTTGGAATTGAAAAAAGGTGGGAAGAGGATGCGTGTTACTATTGCAACGCTCTACTCACTTTCCTTTTTGACTGGGCATGTGCATGTGTTGAATGTACAACTAATTTTAAAAAGACTTTCTATGCAACGAAGACTAGGTGGTAAAGATTAAAAAAGAGCTTTAGCTACATAAATGCCAATACAACGATTACACAATTAGGAAGTCTCTCTCTCTCCGCTCCTGTCGAGATAATGCTGTTTTCTGTTGGTATTTTGTGATGGGCGTGATGATAAGAATGTTTCTTCGTTTGTGTTAACATGGGGAAAGGAGGGCACGAACCATGATTTGGTTGGCAATGTGTTACTTATCATGTTTTTTAATCCGTTTTTCTCTTCCTTACGGCTTCTCTTTGATTCGGTTTTTCGGTCAATGCAAGAATATATGTTTGTGTGTGTGTCTGGTAAACGATGTGAAACGATCTGCATGCTTCTGCAGTTCCTGCTTATTCTACTCGCAGCAGCTCCACGTCGAAGGTCAACCGAGCGTTCGGTGGGATGACACCCGGATGGCCACGGCTACCGTAGGCGTAGTCCGGCGAGCACACCAGCTTAGCGCGCTGGCCGACCGACATCTGGGCGACACCCTCGTCCCAGCCGCGGATCACCTCGCCCTTGCCGACGGAGAACTTGAACGGCTTGCCGCGGGTGCGCGACGAATCGAACACCGTACCATCGTCGAGCGTTCCGGTGTAGTGAACGACCGCAGTTTGACCCGGCTTCGGGAAGGTGGTTTCTAAGGGCAGAGGAAAAGAGCAAGGGGTGAGGGTGGTTAAAGTAAGAATAAGAAGAGAGGAAAACACACATTTAAGGCGTGAAAACGATATAAAAAAAAAAAACCCTTCCACACACGAATTACGCTACTTACGGTCACCGTTGGCAATTGGGACAATCTGTACACCCATTTTTCTTCACTAGGTTTGTCTGGCTACGACAATGGAGGGCACACGCACGCACGGGTTGCGAAAAATTAGCCGGTTATGAAGAGCTGGAAAACTTTCGCTACCGAAACCGCAAGCACACTCGGTAGAATGCTGCAAGTTGCTGCAAGTGAAGCGTGAAAAGAAATGTGACCGCAAAGAGGTTAGTGAAAACTGGGCTGCCTACTTGGATTTTTCGTTCAAAAATTACACACCGAAGAATTTCACACGGCTTGAAAAAGAAAATGTCTACCGTTCTGCGCGTCAATTCCCAGTGAACAAAAGGGGCGATATAGGTGTGTGTGTGCTTGTGTATGTAAAGACAGCTGTCATAGCTGATGTTCGAAATCGAACATCCAGTGGGGAAATTGACGGATTTGTATGTATGCTTGAGCAAATAATTTGGATTTTTTTGATGAAAAAAAAAACATCTTTTAAAAGACTCACTTTGTTTAATCAAGCCAAAAATTAAAAGGACTTAGTGCTGTCTTAACTGTTACATTATTATTATTGTTATTATTATTATTATTATATTATTTGATTTTTTTTTGTTAAGACATTTTTGTTTTCCTACTCCAACCTCTTCTTATTTGGTTTAAAAAAATGATGAAATTGCGAATAGCCTTCGTCTTGGAAGAACCCCTAGCAGGATAGTCTATCCTGCGAAAAGGGAAACAGTCCAGTGAATGCGATCCGATTAACCACAGGTTTTGTCAGAAAGCCTACACAGTTAACAGTTGACCACTGCATAGCCCCTGTTGTAATACATTTACCATAAAAAACCCTCCAGAGATTTTCCAACAACATTCACAGTCGATGTTGCTTAGTTTTTTTTTTTTCTTGGCAGCCGTCCTTGTAGCCGAGTGGTTACGATGTAAATATTTCATAAGACCCGATGTTTTTTCGGACCCGGTTTGAAATGCTGTAACCATTGCTGTCAACGGGAAGAATAAAATAACCGGAATAAACGAATTTATTTTTAATAATGACTATAGCTCAAAAATAGCATACAACGAGTGCTATATTCGGTCGATTTGACGGGTTAGAGCTGCTTAATAACCAAAGATCACTTATAAAGCCAGGATTTATGACTTCGTCCGATGTTATCCGGTACATGTAATTTGGCTGTAACAGCTCTTTAGCAGAAGAGTGAACTTTGTTGCTGCTTTTCTTTCCTATTTAGCGGGTGCTATACAGCGATCTTTAACGTACCAAACTGAGATACTTAAGCATGCTGGGCTACTTGCGAAATCGCGCTCCATGAAAATTTCTTTCTGAAAACCATCATTACCATCATTTTTTTCCCTGCGGAGTTTCAATCCCATTCAATCTAACCAACACGCTACGGGTACATCACTGATTTGAAAAACCAAATCCATTTGAGAGTTAACCGTCTAATAACAGAAGATCAAGTTTTCCCTCTTGGCCTTCGCTTCGTACTGTTTATTTCGAAGTGGCGAATGTTAGCCTGATGACCAATATTTCCATAAAAAATACTATTTATATGGCTAATGTTAGCCTAACGGCTAATGTTAGCCTAACAACTGAAAGTCTCTGTAAATACAAAGAAGAAAATAAAATCATTTAATTAGATCAAAAGCATGAAATGTGATCTAAACATTTGGAAGGGTATTTACGGAGTCCTCTGACAGCACGGTACAGTTGTTAGCTGGGTCACCGCATCTCACGTACACCATCGCACCGATCGCACCCATGATAACGTACGCAGCCAGCCATGTTGCGCTAAAGCGGGGCCTGGCGCCGACGACAGCACAATCATTAACTTCGCGGAACCCGATGAGTACAGACGTGTCCGTACCCGTGTCGTCGTCGTCATCGTCCCCGTAGTCGTGTTGAAAATACCGCATAGAAGTCATTCGGCAAAGGTGCAGTATTAACTGAAAAACAAAAGTAAAGGAAAAGCAAAACAATAAGAACACCCGGTGTCGTCCGTGGGTGTGTGTGGGGTGGCAAGTTTGTGACCTTTTTCTACGAAGCACAACCAACGACCGTGTGTGGTAGATTTGAATGCGTTTTATCGGAGGGAACAAATGTTAACCCAAGCGCGCGTATCCACAGTGTGTGTGTGTGAGTGTGCGTTGATAAAACATAAAAACGGCCCAGTAAAAGGAAAAAAAAGAGGATTGGTGACAAACGTGGGGGGAAGTCGGGAAAAGCGAAGCGAAAAGGTGGGAAATCGTCCGGCGGAGAAGCCATTTCGCGCATCGCGCGCTGTGTGTGCGCCTCGCTTTCTTGTTGGGTTGGCGTGTGATGACGGAAGACTTGCGAGGGGGCAGCCACTGCGTTGACCGCACAGCACAGACCGGTCGTTTAGGAAGGAAGAGTGTGTAGAAAAAAGGGAAAGGGAGGGGGAGCATAAAACGGGCAGGTTCGTGGCTTCTACTGCGTTCTTTCTTTCTCGCTTCTCTCTCTCCCTCTCTCTTTCTTTATAAATTCTCGAGAAAACTGTGTGGACAGTCAGTCCAGCGCGAGTCTTTCTGTGTATGTGTGTTTGTTTTGTACGGTGGTGCCTCAGCCTGTATTAAAAAGAAACGTACGTGTGCTGCACACACAAACACGGTCACGAATGTATGGTGAATGTCGTTTGAGGGTGGCAAAGGCGGTCACACCTTTACCACCAATCTGGCCAGTCATAATAAAGCCGTGCAGGTTTACCGGGGGGGCATGAAGGAAAAAAAAGAAAAAAATGTGTGCGTGTGGGGTGTTTCATATTCTTTCATTTTCCGCTTTTTTCCATTCCTTTCTGATCCCGTCAATGAATGGGAAAATTCAAAACTAGTTCGCACCGTGCGTATGTGTTAGTGAGTAAGTGGTTTCTTTAATCCAAGGAAAAGGAAGAATATTTAATGGAATTGGAATTTATTTATTTTATGCTCTGCCATTATGTTGTGCCCGAGAACGTGCCTGTGTGTTTGATTTACGTTTGTGGGCTTGTGTGTGTAAGCGTACGTGTGTGCATGGGCAGTAGGACCAGCGAAGGGAGGAAAAGTGAAAATTCATCTGCAAAAGCGAGTGTGCATCTCCACTCTCTCTCTCTCCCTTGTTCTCTTTCTCTTCTATCTTTCCCCTATCTCCCGCTGCCTTAATCTGTAAAAGGTGCAATTTTCCTCCCAAAGCCTACTGCGTATGTGTGAGTGTGTGGAGTGTGATTCACAGGGAAAAATAAAACGCACAAACGGTGTCAAAACACACACGAAAAAGGGCGCACGCAGTGTGGCGCGTCGGAAGCAACAACAGGAAGCTGGAAACTTACTGCCTCGTATATCGCTATGTTTCTATCCCTGTAATGTTGATTATTATGCTCTTTGTGTTTTAGGGGTGTGAAGAAAAAAAAACACACACACAATAGGTGTAAACTTGAAATAGCAACAGAAAACAAAAAAAAAGTGAACAACCAATAGTGTCAGCATCGGTTTCGCATTATCAAAGCAAACCGTCGTCTTTGAACGTCTTTCGTTCCCAACCACGTGCAGTGCAACTACGCAAGCAGCGCAAGAGGTAAGTGCCACCGTTCTGAATTGCTGAATTTTCCAAACCCAAAGGGGTACCTACGGTTAGAAATATCTGTACGAATTAAATGTGTGTCTCATTTTAACTTTTGCCCCTTTGCCCGAGTGCCGGCCGTTTAATTTCGAATTCTGTTTTCGAACGATACAACGCTGCGTTCACCATTGTCCGGCAAGGGGGTGGGGGGTGGTTAGGAGAGTTGGAAAATCGGGGGGAGTCTTCTGCGGGTATCAAAGCGGAGAGACCAATAAAGCAAAGTGGAATATCAAACAAGGTGCAGTAAACAAGAGCTGGAGAGAACCACCCGGGCGACGGCGGCTTCCTTACCCCGCGTGTTCCTTCTTTGCGCAACGCTCACACACGCAAAGGCAAACCAAAAACTCTTTCCCCCGGAAAGTGTGTAAATAAAACAAAGAGTGTATCCAAAAAAGAAAATACAATCCCTCCCGAACAGAAGGGGCAGAACGGCCGAGTGAGTGTGTGTGGAGATTTGTTCGTGGCCCACAACACACTCTCTTTTACCCTTTCTTCTTCCCACTCGTGGGGGGTGGGTAGGTTGGGGTAATGGGTAGAACTTGACGAAAGCCCGAAACCCCGAAAAAGTTGAAAAACTGGTTCTTTGTCGCTTTCGCTGCCATATTCGTTGGTGCGTGTGTCTGTGTGTGCGTGGGTCCAAAATGTAGCAACAAAACGCAATGAGCCGCGAAGCGCGAATGTTGTGGCTTAACGTCGCGACCGCGACCAGTGTGTAAAAATGAAACCGTTTTTGGTGGCCCACCAAATTTTCCATAGAAACGGTCAGGTCATATTGCTAGGTGGTTTAATCGCATTGCGTGATTGTTTTATGTATTTTCAATAAATAGTTAATCATATTTTATATTGTTTAATTTATAATGTTCTTTAAGTTAAGTGTTTAGAATTCATTTTTAAGGTTTTTATTCCTTGGTTGGGTGACATTTCCTTCTCACAGTCATGATCCCGCCCTTTATTACGGGTGTATTCGGACATTTCGATATGATCCAGTCCTTTTTCCAGTGGTCTAAAAATTCTATCGAGAGTTTGTTGCGTGTCATCGTTACTGCTTTAAGCTTTGGACCACCCGATGCTATGGTGCAATTTCACAACATTAACTGTTACTGCCTTTGGTCTTGATCCATAATCCATGGCTCTTTGGTTCCTGCTTTGCGAGAACCTCATTATTGTAAAGATATTCTGTCCTTGTTCGTGGGAACTCTTCAACATGTCTTACTTATTCGTACATTTATGCAAAGATACATCTACACCAAGGGATGATCACCATGTTGCGTAAAGATAAACAATTGGAATGGAATAGGACTTCAGATTTTTGTATGCTACCAGAAACAAGCCGGCCGTCCGACGTTACCACCTGACATGCTCCGACAGAGCGAAGTCTTATAATGACAATCACGGATGAACGCTACCGATTCGAAACCATGTACGGCGACCATTGTCGGATACAAAAATATGAATAAGGGAATGGCGTTGTGCTACACTGAAACATTATTTTTGAGCTTTGGCATGTTTAAGCTCCCGCCAATATGTCTCGTATCGGGAGCATCTTGATTGCGTCTATCAACTAAGATCTTGCTTCCTCATATTCCACACAAGTTTGTTGAAGATGATGTATGTCGTGAAATCCACATACCTCTTCTATACGTTGGAGAAGTGCGCCCAATGCGAAATGGTTAGACCTAAGTCTTGACATTATTCGAATGAACGTACAATGTACAGGTGTATCATGGGTTTTTGTTCGTTAGGAGAGTTAGGGAGGAAAAATATACCATGGTTGTGGATCCATTACACGTCTCTAATTCTATAATTATAAGATTTTTCTATCATGTGTGGTTTAACTCCTTCAAAGCTCGTTATACCATTAATAAAAAAAGCAATATAAATCATGTTCGGGTTCATTTTTACGCACCCCTGTGCTTACGAGTTTCTTCCTTCCATGTACCGGTGAGGAGTCAAACAAAAACACCTCGGTGTAAGGCAAGCGCATTTTGTTCACGGGTTTGTTTGTGGGCGGATTTAACACACTTCCCCCTCTCCCCTCCCCCACAACCTCCCTAGTTTGGAGAGAAGTCATTTCGGGGGGGCTTGTTTTGTGTACAACAATTCTTCATTTCATTTCAAACCGTCTTTCTTTCACTCCAAACCGGGTTGAAACTTACCTGAAGACTGCTGAGTCGCGGTTCGTGCGCTTGTAGTTGTGTGGCGAACCGCGGTTCGAAAGGGACTGGAGCAGCAGAGCAACCGTTTGAATTCTTTCCGTTGGAGCTTTCCGGGATTCAAGAATGAGGCCAAAGCAGCTTCAGCACCGCCACCACATCGCTGAGCGGTTCATACACTTTAAATGCGGGCGGAAAACGGAAATGGCTCTCCTCTGGCTCTGAGTAGGAGGGGATGGGTTGAGGGTACCGGCGAGGGAGATCTCGCAAGTGCAACAGCGTGCAGTTTCCATGCACTCACCGACACACCTGGGCGATGACGATGCAACGGAAACAGGAAATCATAAATAGCCAGAGACAGGTTTTTAGCACGTGGAACAGTGTTGGCACTTGTTTGTAGGTCGTTTCAACGTTGACTTTACAGCGTATAATGCAGCGGGCAAACAGTGTGTCATGTTTGAAAGCTTTTTCTTCGATTATTTAAAAAAAAAGTGGAGTTCTTCAATATATTTGCTCCTCCAACAATTCTGAAGAATGCCACGGACGCGGATGTATTCCCAAACATGTTACGGAAATCATAAAATAAAACATACAACGAGGGCTGCAGCATCCATCCTACATCCCTTTTGGGACGTCCCGGTGTCAGAATTCGAAAGAAAAATGTCTTGGAAAAGGTGAAAAGCGTTGGCTGGTTTGCTTAAAATTGTCGGCGTGCGTTGTTGCATCATGTACATACCTTCCTTCCGGCAAACACGTCCACAGGGGGATGCCACTTGGGAAGAGATAAACCTTTTTCCTGCCGCCCAAACACTTCCGACGTTGGAGAAACGGATGGCGCAGAAAAACAAGGTACAGAGCCATTGGTTTCGATATCCAATCTCTTAGGGGCAGCGGGAAGGTTCGCTGCTTTTTTCGAAGCAATGAGCGTGACGTCGAGTTGGGCTCGGAAAGGAGGATAGGATTTCCCCACTAGAAGGGGGGAAGATATGTTTTCCGCGTGCGTGTGTTTGTGTGTGTCTGGTTGCGCTCTGATGTATAGTGTGAAATTTATGTCTAGTCTGCCCCTGTCCATCCGGCACTTCCGATGCGGGCTAAAATAAGATTAAAAGGGAGAAGAAAACGTATTTGTTCTTGTTTTTATTTTTTCGAAGGGCAACTGCAGCGTGTGGAGTGTTTGAAAACGGGACTCCCGGAGGTGTTGCAAGTAGCGGAATTAGGGGCAAGTATGTGCCACCAAGAGTAATTAATTTTTTTTTATTCGGTAGGTACGGCCTCGCCGTATTGCTAGCAATAAATTCTTTAACACCCTGTAATCCTGGATATGGTTTTTAGACATATTACACTTATATCCTTACGTTATTGATAAGTTCAGTAAAGAAACAAAATTGTGAGCTATGGTGCATGAAACTCATTTATATAAAATGAAAGAATTTCATTGTAACATCCTGATCCAAATTAAGCTGACTGCTTCACAAGGAGCCTGACTGCTTAATAACACTAGAAGAACCCTATAATAAACTAGAATATTTAGTTTGAACTCACGAAATAAATTAAAAGTTCTTTACAGATTAGTTGGTTTAAATTACATACTGACATACTATAGGCAATCTTGCCATTCAGCGTAAAAACAAGTGGCAAAAAATAATAATTTTTTGATTTACCGAATCAGTATGCGCACCGAGAAACCAATGAAACACTCCCATTATTAAATTGTAACTTAAATAGTAACAAATAATCTTTCGAAGAAAGTGATTGCAACTGTTCCGTTTAAGCTCCGTTCAAGTTTGGTTAAGTGGCCTACTTTCAAAATACAAGATAAAAAATGTCTGGCAGTTTTTCGTCGTTTCCTAGGTAAAATAGCATTCATTATACAGATGGCGCTAGTGTTTAATGTTATTTGAATTGTGGCGGTAACCTGCGAAGCTCATTTCGTTCAAAGCGTCACGACTCAAAGCGTCAAGATCCAAATTATTAAATCATTTGAAATAATTTAATTATTCTTTTACTGCAAAAAATGCTATGGTGACAAACTGGCTCCCCATCTCCGCTACTATGCAGCGGACGACTAGACACAACGATGTATCCTTATAGCTTTTGCCTGTTTAGCAATATGAAACTAACCTGTATTGCAAAAGAACAAGGGTCCTGCGAGGTCTAGAAACTGAGGGGCACAATACATTGAAAGGGGAATGATACTTGCTTCTAAGGACCCGGAAGCTCGTAGCAACAGTTTGGAATGGCTTTTTTTCTGGGAAACAGGCATTTCAAATGCTTAAACCAATATCCTTAATGTGCTACACTCATTTCGTCCGTAGGGACGAAATTGCTGGCAAATTTCTGAATAATAAATAAAACCAGTAATTTTCACTTTCTGCTACTCCCTGCCATCGTCCATAATCAGTTAATTTTCACTCGTTGATAAAACTGCCCCACAGTGCCCCGAGGCTCGACATTCGGCTGCGTTGTGCAGTGTACTATAATTTTCCTCATACCGTTTCACTGTGGTTTCGATGGAACCCATTTGAAGTTGCAAAAAACCCTTCGAAAAGTACGAGTTGGACGCAAGGTTTTCTGCTTTTTGTGTGAGAGAAAGCACAAGCAGGCTGTCGCGGGTAGAAGGGAATGTATTTGTCATGTGGCGCCAGCATGTTAAAGTGTTGCTTGCGAGTATTGGCGTCAACGACGACTGCGTGTCTCGAGGTTCCGTCGCGCCCAGTGTCTGACTGGTGCGGGTCTCCCAGTCGCCACCATGTGTTGCCGTCCGTTCGTTCCCGGTTGAGCTTGAGATTATAGGCCGTAAGTTCCGGTCGGTTAGCGGAGGGAGGGCAGTCGCCGGCTTGGTTTTGGCTTGGCAACTCCAGAAATAGAAGTCTTCGCCGCCCTTCCTGCTGGTTTACCCCGTTCTTTTCCCTTTTACCATTTTGGGTCAGATAGATTTGAAGTCAGTTTGTCGGACGTCCTGTCGGTGACGTCCCGGGACGTGCATGATGCTAATTGGCCTATAAATGCCTTAAATACCCAACCCTAGTACCCCTTAATGAAGATTCCAATTTGAGAACTTGGAGCCAAGGGAACACGTGTACAGATATGACGCACCTGACGTTTAGGGGAAAGTGCACCGGCAGATGGGAGAGGGTTTGTGTTTTGGTGCGAGAGGTTATTCACCCCGCAATTATCAAACGCATAGGTCGGGGTGGAAAGAAGAGAGAAAGAGAGTCCACAAGACTACAGGTGTACATGCTCATAATGTTTCCTTTTGCTATGCTTTTTGTTTTTCCGTTTTTTTTTTGTGTGTGAAGGAGAGGCATTTTTGGGAACGTACACATACACAGTGCCTTCATTGTTCTAGTCTTTCCTAAACATTTCACCATCGTTATAGAACGCCCGGGACAGCATATTAGGGTGTGGCACGTCTCTCCACGTGTGCTATATGACACGTGTCGTGAAGAAAACAGAAGGAAAGATTTTATGGCAAAATAAGCGGCGTGGTTTTTCACATTTACTACACTGCTCGGACTATTCTACAAGACTACTTAAACCTGTTTTTAATAACAATTTGACTGCAACCTGTGCTTCTTGCTGTTGAACAGATGTTAGTTCTAGTTTGCCAAGGGCCAGAACCTCAATTAAGATTTTATGACCTTTGTTCATTGGTCGTTTGGTGTTGGCTCACTGACTTTATGGTGGACGACACATCAGTCTCTAACATCTTCTTAAATTTGTGATTCAGATGCTATAGGTGACCTAAATAAATTGACATTACCTAGAATGCAACAGTGCCACTAACAGAACATTGGAAAGAATGTCGGTGTCCAGTCATCACCAATACAACGAAACACACGATAGTTTAAATAGTAAAATAAAAGATGACATAATATTCGCAGCAAAGCTGTCGTTCTTTTTTCGCATCACCAGTGATACTCACGGTCAGTCACGCAAACGCCGCCACAGCTTCGCCGATGCGCCAGAGAGTCACGACGCGCCAGATGTTTTAGTCAGCGGCTTCGACAACTTGTTGGTTAGCTACTACACCCCTAGCGTTTGCCTGGTTGTCTGTGTGAGGGCCTTCTAAACCCCCCCCCTTGTGTTAGGAAGGTTGACAGGTGGGAGGGATGTATCTGGCACGCAGATCGGAATCTGTCGTTTCGCGTTGGCGCTTGCGGGGAGGGCTCACGGGTTTTGTTGGTGATCGTGCGACAATATTGGGCGGCGGCGGCGACGACCGCGAAACTCGCGTCTCCCATCTCACGCAGACAAGGGCAAAATGGTGTGCGCGTGCTCTCACTCAGCTTAGTGCGACCGCACCTTTCTGCCGTGTGTGATGACCGGTGTGTTGTGTGTGAGTGACATGGGGTTGGAATGCTCGGGTGGAATTGCTCATATTTCTTCGATGTTATTAGTAGATTTTGCTGGCAGGTTTTTGGTCGGGGAGGAAAGAGGGTGAAGATAGAGAGACGTTTTGGATGTCATACAGTGTGTACTACGATGTAGTGTTAATTTGTAGGGCGTTGGACAGTGGACCAAAGCCTGAGTCGAAAGAAGAGAAATTCAGAAATTCTTCTTGGTCCTTCGAACCGGAACAATGCTTCACGACAGTTCTTGATGTTCAAGATCTTTAGTACTTTAGAAGTCTCCCTCCCTTATCTAATTTTCAATAAACGATACGCTGTTAAATCAACAGCTGATGTCTTTCCGTATCCGTAAAAAGCTCAATTTGTACTATGTTTTATGTCCAGTGCAACATTAGCAAAAATTCTCACGGGGCAAGGGATCAACTGGTAACTTTTCAATCAAACATCAGCCTTCGCAAACATGCCAGTGTTTCAGCTATTAAATCAATGATATTATGAAAATACTTTAGATCCGATTAAATGGAATATGTTTCCATGTAAATTTAGGAACTGTAGAGAAGTTTAGTAGGAACTTAGAGTTGAAATCAGGATGGATTGAAATCAGGAATTAATTACAGTTGCAGATCGTTGGGCGTGCGTGTTTAACAGCATAAAGCTAGAGTGTCCCCATTTAATTAAAATTGTTGCACTATCAGCATGCAATTTACAATTACTGGGATTATTTTGTCACATTTTAAAGACAAAAGCAAAATGTTAAATTATTGTTTGTCTTCTTCTCACTGTAAAGTCTAGTTGTAAAAAGCAATCTTGTCTTAAACCATAATTAGACTACGGAGTCATACACAATGCAATGTCTTTTTCTAATCGCTGTGGTTCCTGTTCCGTACCATGAAGCCGTTACCTTTCCTTTTCTTTTTCATCCGAATCGTAGACCAAAAACAAAAGGTCATAATGACTTAATTTTTTTGGGGGGCGTTGTTAAAAAGGGCCACAAAGTGTTGGAACACGTTCAATGAACTCTCTGAACCCGCTATTGCTCAAACTGTTTGGTATTTTTGCTTGTGAAAAAAACCACGATTCATAACCTCAACTCGTTGAAGTAACGCTTGCTCACTTGAAAACACAACCCTCTTAAGTGCAGCAAATAACAGCAGGCACGGTTCGACGTCACAAAGTGCACCGAAGCATAAACCACGTACACTTCATTTTGTGCCGCGTGGTGGTTGCGGACAATGTCGGGTGGGGAACGGTGGAAGTCTATTGTTCCGTGGCCATTTCAATCAGCACCCGTGTGCCACTCGGCCGGGACACCTTTTTTCCCTCACTGGACTGTCTGGGTTTGGAAGGGAGTAAGTAGGACGTGATCGGTTTGGAATCGAATTGTGACTCCCGCGTCCGAGAGAATCGACCGTCGCTCAATATGCACTTCTGGTTGCACATTGCCCGGTGTGTGTGTGTGTGTGTGTGTGTGATTAAGTGCATTTTTTGCTATTATTCATCCAGTTTCGGTCCCACCGGCGAAAGGCTGTCTTAGAGCAACAGAGCGCTCACAGGGAGAGGCAGGGTGCTTTAGTGGGGATTGTTGCGGCCGTACTTCAGAGAACCACAATCATCATGTGCGCCTTCGCGTGCCGCGGTTGAACAGAGTGGTAGCCTGCCAGTGTTGTGGTGTACGGAACAATTCCACTGCTTATAATGGGATATCTAGATTGTTGAGGGTAGATGAAGTTGCTGCTTACCGTGGAAAACTGGAGGCCGACAGTGATCGGTTGGATCAATCGGTCGGGTTTGGTTCATTTCCCTTGGAGGCTATTGAGCTGTTTCCGTCACTGGGTTGTGGAGATGATAGAGACCCGATTCGGTTCTATTGGAAATGCCATTAGGGATATAGGAAATAAAAGAAACGCAAGTTGGTTGAAAGTGCAATATAAAATTGTTTATTTATTTGAATAATATTTTCATCAAATGATTAAATCATTAAATGAAACATTTGTGACAATAGTAGTAAGCAAAAGCCAGGGGTTTCAAAGTCAATTTCCAATGTGAACGAAAGGATTTCACACTCACAAGTTTATTTTTTGACAGCTTTTATTGTTTATCGCATAATATTTAGATTTATTTAATACTCTTTAAAACGCAAGGCAACTTATTAAATGAAGATTGTTTCAAATCATGTTGAGACACAGCATGAATACTGTGTATGACAAACTTCTGACATTAAACAGCGACTAGAAAAATCTTGTATATCTACACCCCTTTTTAGATAAAACCCTCAAATCTCCAGCATTGTATGCGAACGAAAATGAAACTGATTTTAGAAATGAGTTTTGATTGGCAATTTTACCAAGATTTGAACTCTGGCGGAGCTTCTGCGGTTATCTTGCTCCGTGCTGTAGCGTATTATATCACGGGTACCGGTCAAATTGGGAATGTTATTCTTGCATATAAATTAAGCCTTCAGCAAAATTTTGCTTTGGTTGAGATGAATTTAACAATTATTTTTTATCGATTGCATTCTTTAACAGACATTCCGTTTCAACTCTGCAATGTCTATTACGTGCCTTAAACAATATTTTTTGTTTAAAAATATGACCTTTGAACTAAAAACAATGCTCCATAATGTTCACGCCTAGCTCATTCTCTCAGCCAAGAATCTTTATCCTCCATTCAGCAACATTCAGCAACGGTTCAATTGACGGTTACGAAATGATGGTTGGCGAACTTTCGATTTGCTGAATCAAATTCAATTACTACGAGCTCGGCCGGAATACGAAACGAGTGCTCGCGCCCCGTGCGCTCGTTGTTTCTCCACCTTCGAGATCGCAAACCAGCTTCATCCGCGGGGCGCATACTTGATTGCTATAAAGTTTCTGGAGCACCACCCCCAGCTTCCCTGCTGCCCGGCGAAATGTTATTTTCTTTACTAGCCGAAGAAGCCGATTCTCCTGCGCGCACTGTTCGCACTAAATTCGACAGCGAACAAATGGTCCATAGCATGATGTCATACTGTCGCTGCTTCATCACCATACAGTTTCCGCTGGCGATGCTGCTGCTGCGGAGGATGATGTTGATGATGGTGTCATACTGGCTGTGTGGCCTCGGAGGCGAAGATCATCATTGCACCATTTGTTCATTTTTTTCTCTTTGCTCCGAAGCGGGAGTGTAGATGATTGGGGATGAGCTTACGGGTGCTTGGCAGAGAAGAGGGGCCAAGTTGCAAAACCTCTCCCAGGCGTATGTGTGCGTGTTTAGACAAAACTGAAAGGCCAATAAAAAGAAGAACAAACAGCATCGCAACCTAGAACACCACACGGGTACTACCTCACATCCACATCCTCGAAGATGAAACAAACTTACATATGAATATAGATGAAAATTGTGTCAAACGCGAGCAACCCGAGGGGACACCCTGGGCGCGACCTCTTCACGAGTTTTGGACTCGTTACATTTTCACACTGGCAAATACAAACACATATTGTTGGGGCGCTCAAGAAAGTTTGAGACACACCGGCCACACCCAGAAGAGATCAGGTTGGGTTCGTTGCAGTGAGCTAGAGAGCTTGGTGTTCTCGATTGTAAACGCATTGCAGGTGAGTGGTGTGGCGCTGTGCTGGAGTGTCATCGATGTCATCTTTCGCTGATTTCAATCAAACATCGCTAATTGGAGTTGATTGGGCGGCAAGTTGAAAGTGGTGCGTGTCTTTGGGCGTACCAGAATTCTACGATGGCTTGAGTTAGTGAAGTCAATTTTGATATCTTGAGCTACTGTCAGAATCTTTACAGTTCCGAATGAGTTGAAACGATATAGCAATAACGAATGGTTTGGCTACCACTAGGTTGATGCAATCAATTGAAGACTTGAAGACGAATTCTGAAATGTGATGTCCATTCTTCCTGCTTCAATATGACTAATAATTCCACGTCTATGGTGACATGCCTCGTCGTTTCTGTCTGCAATTTTAATGGGCAAAATAGTTTCTTCACTTGCCGTTACGAAGACTATTGCACCCAATAACATAGTTTCTCCCCTTTCCTCAAATCTGCTTGTTCTCAACCAACAAGCCTTGCATCCGAGATCCATTCTTTTGCCCATCAGTCACCCATCCCGGTTAACAGTCGGCGAAATGCTGTGGATCTAATCGAGAGGAACGGGTAAAGACGGTCGTTGGTTTTTGCCTGTTGTTATGATGGCATCATCACCCGACGCTCTCTCACCTCCCCCTCCATTCTACGAGATATCATGCTTAAGAGTAGCTTTTGAGGCAACGATGAAAACGACGACAGTGACCGTTTGTGTTTTGCATATCTGAGAACCAGAATGTCACAGCGGTGTGTGATCGTCGTTTGGGGTTTCATTAAGCATGCTTTCGGCGTGCCATTGGTGGTGACGGTAGTTTTGTTTTTCTTCCTTCTTGCTTGAAGCTCATTAAAAAATTCTGCTCCACACTCGGGTGGTGACATCCTGTCGACTTGTAGCAGCACAGAAGCCACCTGTGTTCGAGAGTGGGTTGTTCCACTGCAACCAAGTGAAAGGTTGCTTCCCTGTAAGCATTACCCCGGGGGCCAAGTGCAAGGGTGTGGATGGGATTGCTGTGCTGTCATCATCACGGGTTGGACAGCACAAAAATCTCGCCCAACGATAATCGACTTCTCGGGATGGATTGTGCCAGTTGAAGAGCGCTTTGTTGGCTCATTATGCTATAAATGTATGCCCTGCCCTGTGCGAGAGAGGTCCAGGAAGGCATCATCTCCCCATAACGGAGATGATTGCGGACGTGTAGGAGTTTTGGTTGGCCTCTCGTTACTTCGCCACTGTG
Organism: Anopheles epiroticus; assembly: GCA_000349105.1. Lineage (NCBI taxonomy): Eukaryota > Metazoa > Arthropoda > Insecta > Diptera > Culicidae > Anopheles > Anopheles epiroticus. The sequence continues at coordinate 322,844 of KB669892.1, forward strand.
CGACGTGTAACGGAGGAAAAAGGGTGTCCCATAAATTCTCTAGCTTCCCGGTTCTCGTATGCTTGCAACACAGAACTGTACAAATGTCCCATTCCACTCGCTATTTGTAGTCATCGGCGAAGCTCTTAGGGTGTCATAAATTATGAAATTCTTTCCCCACGTTCCGTGTACCCCCTTATCATTCCTGGGTAGATGTGTGTTTCGTTATGAATAACATTTCTCCTGGCACGTTGCTAACACGCACACGTATGCTTAATTTCTTGTGCGTTTCTTTCACTTCTATCTGCGCTATGGAGGTTCGGCTGCATGCATATAATTATCACTCCCTTTACCATCGAAAACGCAGTAGGAAAGGATGGAGAGAATCTAATAATCTAGGCGTCAAACGAGACACACGAGTTGCTACATCTCAACCGAAGCGAATAGGAAATAAGGATCGACCGTCACGTCATCACCTTTTCTCGTCTGTCTGATGTTAAAAGCTCAGAGAAGATTTTAAAGATGAAGGGATGGCAAATGGAAACTGAGTTCCCTGTCCGGACACGACCGGATGTCTAACCCGAAGTTTGAACCTCAACTGCATGGTACAAAAAAACAACGTATCCTCTAATGGATGTCTGAGTCAGCGGCAAATGACATTCTATCTGGGACAGTCGAGTCGGTCTGCGTCTCCATTATAGATGCGCTGCACAGAAGTGGCATTGGTTTTGATTGTTTTAATATTAAATTACAAAATAAACAAACGAACTAAAGGGAAGTTGCGCAAAGATACTAAAGCGATTGTTGCTGACGCTTTAGCAGCGTTTTGTTTGCCAAAGTCTAGCGTGAAAGATATCCGATGTTGCAGGGAGCGATGTAGTTTGTTGATTGTTTTATTTGCTTCGGTGCGTGAATGTTTATGTTACAATATTATTTTACTTTTTAAAAATGTTCACTACAAACGTGTGCCAGGAAATCAAAACCATTTTAAGAGGCCCACAAGCGATCAACTCACTGAGTATCTTTATTTACCTTAGGATTTCTGCATTTGTTGGCTTAAGAATTCTCATCCATCACTGTGGAGTTTACCCAAAACGTTGACATTGGGTTTTTTTTTTCTAAACCTTTATCCAGTAAGTAAACGGAGAGGGACGGTGTGGATTCAATTGAACCATTACCGATGGTCTTTCCTTTGAAACGCTTGCTTGCATTGATTTCTCGTGCAAAGATATCAATTTCTAGGTGAGTTCTTCATCTTCAAAACACCGGTACAAGGTAATCTAATTTGCTACAGGAAGGAAACGGTGCTGGTCTAAGCGGGAAGGAGCGTTGGAAAAGCACAACTCATACTTGCCTTCATTTCCTTATTCCGTGTCATCGCGATTGAATCAGTCGGCGGGCGATGAAAGAGGCTCGGTTTGGTTATAGTGAGGATGCAAACTCAATTTTGCCCGTTGCGATTGATGATCCAGAGAAATTCCGGAAAGTAGAGGTGAGCTCCGGTGGGATGTGTCCTAATTTGATGCTGTCGCTCTAGCACTTACCAGTGTGATGGGAAGCGTTGACATTAGATGGGAAGCACTCGATACACGCCATTAAATGATGCGGCGTAATTGAAAGGTGACAGTTTCAAGCACGATTGAGCAAACATTGACCAGCAGCGAGTACGAGGTTTAGTGTCTGCAAAATGGGTAATTTTATGTACTACAAATTTGATTTTGTGTAACTCAATTTGTTATTAGAGTGTATCTTCTGTAAGATATTTGTCCAACAAGTTGGCTCACGTTCCACCCCGTGTTGGTCTAGCGATGGCATGATGAGATCATCACCCGCCGGAGAACCACACACGGCCATTCGAATCGAACGCGAAACCGGTGGATGATGTAATTTGTGAGCTGACCGTCCGAGTCGGTACTGTGCCGCGAACGGCAAATCTTCACGAACGTAAGGGAAAGGAGGTGGATGTGATTTAAAGTCCGGCCGTTATTACAATTTTGTTACAAATTACCAAGAATAATATCGATCGAAAGGCGCGTAGACGTCATCCTCAGTTTTGCTGAAGTTGATTCACAGTTCCAAGATTACAGCAGGAACTCATGAGCCAATGGTGCATTAGTACAAATGGAGCAGACATATCTCGTTTTTGCTCTGTCCTATTTCAATGTTTTCTTGCTTTTGCTTCACTTCACCATTGTTGGATGCAATTGTTTTTCTTGCTTTCCCATTTATCGCACAATGATGACGAACCCTGGATTCCCATGTGCCTTTCACACACATGTGAGTTGTGCGGGGGCGCGGAAGGTGATGACCCGCTCTAGTATGCACACTTGCTGGGTGTATCATAAATTGTGAGCACGTTGCAGCAGCAGTAGCAGCTTAAAGTGTGCCAGTGGTGTAACGGCCGCACCAACAGCCACCACGAGAAATGGGATAATGGACGGGTTTGGCGTGTCACTGACACACTGACTTATTGCTTCTATTAATAGCCGTACGTCATCACTTCGGTTGCAGGGAAGTTAACCTCACTTTAACCCGTTCCGGCTGCATGACATATCCGAACACTCCTCTCCATTTCCATCGTTTTGGTGCGATGGGAGAAGTTTGTTAAATGTATTTGGTACGTGGCTTTTGGAACTTCAGGCTTTTCGGGCGTCGTGATGTCGATTGCCGAGGCACTGGGTGAAGATGTCGCGCGTTGCCCGAGGCATACTCATCGTACGAAAACGAGTCTTCCCAAGCGGTCCATGATATGGTGCCCGTCGATGTATCTCTATCCGAGACGCTTTCTGGAGTGGCGCACTACTTGAAGTTGTTTTGAAACGGCTCTAATTGCCGATTTTTGCTTCTCATCCCTCACCGAAACTTCAAGGTTTGATGGATGAAAACATTTACCAGCAGACGCGGTGTCCACTTGAGCAGTTCTAGTCGTAGGTTTTGCTCGAAACCCTCCCAAGCGGCTTCAGATTTCTAGACTTTGTGGATATAAAAATAAAGTAAAAATAAAACGCACCCGCTACACAAATGTGTTATTATTTGGATAGGGAAGAAGGAGGTGAAAGTGCGGAAGGTCGCTTCCTGCTGCGGCTGTGGGCACCCAGCACAGGAAAGGGTCTGCCAGAATATCTTGAATCTATAACCTCCCGAGACCTTGGCCTGAGTTAGTAAAACTGAACCGTGATCGGGGAAACCGTTTGGGGTTTGGGTGTAGTCTACAAGGTCCACACATACCGTGACATCATATCGCTCCGCTGAGGTCAGCAGGCAGTTATAGAGAAATGGGTACAACTAGCGCGTTTATTTTCTCTAACCTTCATCGTTAGGAACGCAAAAAGATCGTTTATTTTCTTATAAAACAGACTGGGAGAATTTGGGGTCTAGATATGAGTATAATAATCAACTCATCATATTTGGAATATGGCAGAGATTGATTAGATAAGTTTTTATTTTTAGTTTTATTGATTCCAATGCTAGATTTTTTTAGTTTTATTTTTGATGACTCTTATGACAGGCGGTAAGAGTCTAAGCTTAGCCTCGAACCCGTTCGCTGTATGCACAAAACGGAACGATTTACACGGCATCAGGGAGACGCGCTGGTGAAGTATCGTTAACAAGCTATTTAATGAGCAGCGTCTACAGCGTTACCTTTGTAATCATATATGTAAAATTGGATACATTTAATTATGTGGCTGTGTTTTTTGCGTCTTAAACAATTCTTCAACAGTGCCTCACGGGACATCCTTATTTAAGCACTGCTCTTACTCATCAACCGCAAAGGATAAAGATATCCCCAATCAGCCCTTTTCTCAATTGTCCCAAACCCAACGAGGAAAGCGTGCCGTGTCCACCAATCGTCACAAAAGCAGCATTCGCCAGGCAGGCAAAGACAGTTTTGTTTTGTTTTGCGCGTGTCGAACGGGGTAAAAATAGTTGGTAAAGACGCTGTTGTTATTGTTGAAGGGACCGTTCATCCGTCCTCTTCGCGTCCAAAAGCTCGTTTGTCTTTTTTTTTATTTTCGGAGGATGAGTGATTAATCGCTTTGGTTTGTTTTTGTCCCATCGTGTCGAACCTCACTGCCTAATCCACTGTGTCAGCTCCAAGAATGCAATCACGTCGTGAAAGTGAAGGGAGTGGGGACCAAACGTGACTCCCCGCGCTCGTTCGATCGGAAGCTCATGCCCTCTCCCAGCCTGTTGTTGGGTGGTGGATGCGACGATAATCCGGCGTCAAATTCCGGCAGAAAAAGCGTTTGCTTCGATTGCAATAAATTAAGTCGAGAGCGATTGGCTGTGTCGAGTAATCCCTCGGGCAATAGGGAAATTTCGGGTAGAAGGTACGAAACGGCGGGCCAAGACGGCAACGCGGGACTAATTAATCAGTTGACCGACCTCTGCTTATCTTGCCACCATTCAAACCGATCGTTTGATAACGTCACAGCTACCACCAACGTTGATTTCGTGTTGGGTCGGTTGTTGTTGCGGTTTTGTTGAAGGGTATCCCTCACACGGCGGCGTCCTCGGCCCTGATGTGTCATCGTTGTCGTTCTAATCATAGTTCAATTCAAACACTGCCTGCCTGCCTGCCGTTTGTGTGGATGATGTACGGTACGCCGGCTCAATATGCCAGATTGTTTATTATTCTCTTCTGCCTCCCTTTTCCCTGGCCGAGGTCCACAAGTCGAGGTCCACATTTTCTCCAAGGTCTCTAACGAAAATCTATCGAGGCAAGAGAGTCAGATGCCGAGACACACCGCAGAAAACGCATAAAAATCTTGCGCGCATCGTCTGAAATCTTTGCTGCGTTTTTGTCCTCAGTGGGGAGACCTCATCATCACCCCTATAAATACACAGACCGAGGAGACTCCCAGGAGGGAGCGAAAGGGAAGAACTCAGAAGAAACTGTAGAAGAAAATTTCTAATTTTGTTTCTGTGATGAGAGATTGGTGTGTTGTTGCTTTTTTGCTGCTACGTCGCTCTGTGGCAAGCGAGTTCTCATGATGGATATATGTTGCTGTTGGTACAAATTGTGAGTTTTTAGCTGACCAAAAAAAATGTCTGAAACCTCAAATCAATACGAATTTGTAAATACCCGCTATATAAACGAAAGCTCCATAATATATCCCCGCGGTGCTTGCTGCCGTATCTCACCGAGCTGTCAAACAATCCATCAACTCCGATAGTGAATCGGCTCGGGGGCTACGGGATCGATCCGCGACCCACGATGGCTGTCAAATCTCCGTTTTTTTTCAATGCCACAAACAACCAACCCAGCACAAAAGCAACAAGCAGTGCAGCTCTCTAGTGTGTGTGTTCCGTTTTTCATGCTGCGTTTGTTGTGCGTGCCTGTACAGGGTCCTCTCACTCTTGCTCCAGTGTACCCGGAGCAGTTCCAGGGCGCGGGATGTTTGGTGCATACGCTTCCAGTGACCCACATTCGCCACAACAACTCGACACCAAGAACCCGACGACTGCGACCTACTTTCACTCAACGCCACACGCCACACAAAACGGTGGCACGGAAGGGAACGAAGGAGAACCCGTCGATAATGCAAAGTCTCGGCAACGGCAGGCACCTCGCTGGTGGAAATAAGGGTCTGCTGCGCGCGTGAGCCTTCCTTTTCCAGGAGAGGTTTGTTTGTCTCTGGCATCTTTGCCCCACGTTCCGCAGTTCGTTGCTCCAGGAGCTGTGCGCTTGGATAGTTCTTTCGATCCCCCACCGTGTACGTAATGTGTCGGTTGGTGGACGACGATGGAGCACAACCCTTTTCTCGCGCTTTCTTTTTTCGCGATACTCTCCCATACGGGCAAGGCATCTAGTTATAGCTTCTTTGTTTGTTAGTTCTGCTTCACACCCGGTCGGGGTGAACATTTATTGGCGGGAATTCTTGTGGTTTCTTTCGACAGAGTATAAAGAAGCTCCAGTCTGTGCTCTGAGCAGCGTAAAATGCTGATGTATCCTACTCGGTGCTTGTTTCTGGGTAATTTTGTAGGTTCTCCTTCGTTTATGCGAGAATTTTCGGGGATCCACAGTTTTGCGGACATCAACGTGTCTGGGGAGGGCGATAAGGGGAGGTGTGTTGTTTTATGGACCTCTTCCTCGTTTGAGGAGAACAATTTATTATTTATCCACTCGCAGTGTTGGAGCCGCCTGGGGCTATATCCCTGTAGCGAAGAAGTATTTGCTGCTGATAGTGGTTAGGAGGATTAACGATTTTTTTTGGGAATAAAACTTAGTCCAACCACGTATTTAGGCTAGAGTTTGAAGGTCTTGCTTTTAGCCGAACAAACCCACCCCTATTGAGCGGTTTAATAGCCCGCAGTGGTGCTTTCAAGACACGAAGAATTTGTAACTGGCGCTGTTTTCTTGGAATATCTGGACGAGGTAATCCGTTCGAACATAAATCTTAATGCAATTCGAGCAAAAGAAAAAGGTTAGGTTTTTGGAAGGTGATGTGTTTTTTTTTTAAATTGCTTTGGAGTTTTTTTGGGTGGAATTTGGAGATCTTGAACTTCTTTTCAATGGCCATTCAATCGAAAAAATCAAACTTAACTCAAATCGACTTTAGGATCCCATCAGAAGGACTCCAACCAGTTTTAGCAATCCATGAAGTGTACAACGCTTTAAGCACGGTACAACTCTAAGCGGATCACGTCTTGAAAGTAAAAACACAGCAACAACATTCCATTTCTTTTGCGAATCTCTCGCTAAGGAGGAACCTCGTGCCTGAAACTCAATTACCAGCGCGTTCCTTGTGTAGACGGCGCGAGGAAAGAAGTAGTTTTATACTTCTGATGAGCCGTGGAGTGGAGTACCGTACCGCAAAGAAAATAAAACTTTTTAACTCGTCGAAGATGGGAAGGAGTACGTATGTAATCAAGAAAAAACCTCAAGTAAAGACAGGAGTAACTTGTTCGTTTGCTCACACACACAGAAACATTCATCGAACCTTGCTTTAAAGGCATTATCAAAGACATCAACAGGGCTTTGGCAGGAAGCGCAAAGAGCCCCATCCTCCAAAGAGAATGTTGCACCAAATAGAAGTTAACTTCCTTGGTAGAAACAAACTACCACCGAGCACTAGCACGAAGGGCAGGCACCAGCGTGCCTTCACCACTCCCAGAAAAGGCAACTGGAAGTTCAATTTGGCGCCAGAGTGGTTTCTTATCTCGCTACCTTCTCTCGTAATTAGAGTTGAAGTGTTGTTTCGTTTCGTTTTCGTTCCCCTTTTCCAAGTGTTGGGCACGCGAGTTCTCTGTGCTGTGTGTGTATGTCTGGTTTACTTGGTGCCGATTAAGATCCGGTCTTAGAGAGCCGGCCTTGAGAGTGGATATTTGGTCAGGACATTATGGCACCAGGCAACTGTGCAACTCTAGCCCTTTCTCGTACTTTTCCTCGTGCAATGAGAAGCAAGATATACATGAGCATAGCCAAAAAACATTACATGGGTTGTTAGTTCATTGAAGCTACTATCTTTTTTCAATCAGAGTTTCTGATTTCTGGATGTCTGCCAAAGGATAATACAGACCTTGGTTCTGTTGCTTTTTCGAGTTGAGATGTAATATTTTCATACTCACAAGTTGAATCATTAAAGGATTATCGTTGAAGTTAGGTCCTAAAGGCCCCTTCAATAGGGTGTCGGGTTCATTTAATGATAAAAAAATGACACGAAAACTCTGTATGAGTTTAATTCCATAACTAAGACTCTAATCTTATATATTGTTCTTTAACTTAATTCCCTTTTTAAGTGAAACAAATGACTTCAACTAGAATCCATTCTAGGCACTTCTCCAAAACAGATCGATGCTTAGCTGTGTTACACCTTTGAAATGATGTTTCCTTCCCCCAGAAAAAGAAACTTCCTTCCGCTGATGGATGTTCATTCCCATAAACAAACACCCTCACAGAAGAGCAACAAGCAGGCACTTCCTTGTGCCCCCCAAGGCAGAAGATGGTGTATCATTACCCGGAGTGCACGGCACACCCACACCGAAAGTGTAAGCTGCACCGACGCGTTTATATGGGATAACACCCCCGCTGCTTGGGCGTCGGCAATTGCATCTGCTCGTCTGCAATTACCGTGTTTAGTGCTTCGTGGAAAGTGGAAGACGTGTCAAGGCGTCTTCCAAAAGGGAAGGAAGGAAAAAAGAATCTCACTTTTAAACCCACCCAACGCGCCCACACACTTTCTTCCCCATCGGTCTCACCTCCCAAATGAGGATTCGTTCGTAAACAAACGTCAGTAAATAATAACATACTCTCTCTAGCGTCGGTAGCGGCTTGCCCTTTTTGTTGCCTTCTGCTGCTACTGCTTCCCTCTTTTCACTTGCCATATTCTCCCCCGCCTGCACCCAGGCGTCCTTGTGATGGATGATTTTTGTTTACTATTACGCGCCATCACCAGCCGGTGGAAATCCGATCGATCGGATTACGCGATCCGTGAGTGTGCGCCCGCGTACGCGCACAGACACGATGTGCTTACGCGCTTACGCGATGCAAAATGCATCGTTTACAGAGCCGCGGCTGCGGCTCAGTTGTGCAATCGCTCGCTGGGCAGCGAAAGGGACGATGACTCTGCTTGTATGCTTCTTTCTTTTTTTATTATGTCCTGTACACGTGGGGAGCAATGTGTTTTTCAAAGATCTAAAAGAAAAGTGTGTTTACACGTGAGTAACTAAGACGATTGGTTTTTATAATATCAAGCAAATATATCGTAAAAAAATTAAGATAAATAAAATTTTGTTTGATAAAATACTGAATCTATCAACCGTGTAATAGTAAACGATAATCCACCCTCCGATTTATTTCAAATCTTTACTCCGGCTGCTTGCGACGTTCGTTTCCACACACAAACCGCAATAAATAATTAAAGTTTCTTGATCTCTGAACATCCTCAATAATCCCACCCACCAGTTGTGAAGAAGCTGGGGAACATGGGGCCGTATGGGCACCCTTCATAGAGTCCAAACCACAGGCTTTAATGAAATGCAAGGTACTCCTATTTATTAAATAAGAACTAACATTTGACTTGGTTGAAATATTTATTTGGCATTTTAAGGTATGTGAATTTTTTTTAAAGTTGCTTTGAAAAAGTGATCAATTCGATCGATACAACACATGAAATAATAAAAAATGTCATCTGTTTTAGATGAGGGCAAAATGGGTAGATTGTTATGGAAAGAGCTAGGGTAAGGGTCCGAAACAAGTGACACCAAATAAAATTACGAACATTTTCTTACCTGGAAATGCTACAAAATCTGTCATGATAAATAATAATTCACAAGAAAGTTGGATATAAAACAACGATTTTTATTTTTAAATTTTTAACCATTTCATCGGTGATAAAAGAACTTTTCTGGATTTTTATTAATAGATTAATCATTAAACCTGTAGATAATGATGGAAAAGTGTATTATGTGAGAAAAGTGTGCGACTTCCGAAAACTACAACCTAAATCCCTTACTGTGCCCATATTGCCCCATATTCCCCTACGGCGAAGAGGATTATAACAGTTCTTCTCGTCTTTCGTTTTTATCGTGAACAGCCACAACCACAACAAGTACCTTTCATCGTCCTTTACGTCTGCTTCAGTCATTGCAGAAACCCCCCTTCGCTTGCCTTGTCTGCTTTTTTTATATTTTTTTAATTAAACATACACGACGCGTGCCAACATGGAACAATATACCACCTCTGCCTCCCGTAAGTGGAAACATTGTCGTCACTTACTCAACTCGAATGCACACACACGGCATTCGACAAAGGACCGATTACCACCGACCACTCTTGTCGTTTAAGCTGCGTCCCCATGTCCTGGCTGATGATGATTTATGCATCGGATGTTTGCCAATCTTTAACCTCCGCCTACCACACCGCGCGGACATGATTGTTGCGCCGATTCAATGTGCTGTGGATTTAAAATTGCCCATCCAGACAATTGCGTGGGTTCTTCCCCCCAGTCTGAGAGAGTCCCGCAGCAGCAGCAGCAGCAGCAGCAGTTGTCCCCCAAGACGACACAGTCGGATTTGGCAGTGTTTCGTGCCCCTCGGACACTCTAGGCAAGAATTAAATTTTCCGTCTGGTGCGGAGCCGCCTGATGGAGCGCAACGAGAATTAACTTTCACTTTCAAATGCGGCATCGGTCGCCCAGCAGGGGATGCAGCGTTGTGGCGTTGGATTTGCGGGATAAAAGCACGTCTAAATGGTAAATATTTAATAACGATTCCTGCAACCGATTGCAGAGAGTCGAGAGCTCCAATCGGGCACATCATATCGTTTCGTATGACGGGAGGAAGTATTGGAACAAGGACATAAGATGTGGCCGACGGCCAAAACACCCGAAGTAGAGAGGAGTCACATTTCATGCCATGCTTCCCTTGGAGAGGCAATGAGGGAGTCAGCCAGCACTTCCTCCAGTAGCAGAAGAAGGCGTTTCAAATCCTTCCGGAGAGGATTAGCGGTTAGGCGGGTGTCCTGTGCCGTGTCAAAATTGGAATCCACCATTCCCCGACCGAGGCGCCCCCTCCCCGACACCCCCACCTCCCCTCCCCCTCCCGAACACAATTCCGGTTGCTTCCTGGTGCGCGGTCGGTAAAAACGTCGATCGCATTATGATGTGCCTCAACACCGGCGGCACTGTGGCGGCCGGGCGCATCGACGATAATGGATCGCTTTAGCATGGAAGCGTGTCGGATTTAACATGGTAAATTAAATTATCGCTACCAGTCAGGTCCGGATTTCGGGGCGAGCTGGAATTGATGGAAAACGGTTTATTCTGTAGGTTAATGGTTATACTGGGAGGGGGCACTCCAATTGGGGAACGGTTTAGCAAGGGTCGAAAGCGCCAGCCTTATTTAATCAATTAGAAGTCCTGCATCCTGCTGCGCTGTGTGCGTCGTTCGGAAATACATTAAGCAATTCATTCTGCAACTTCATCGTGTCGCCTAAATTAGAATTAAATTTGAAGTTGTGCAGCTGTAATTACATTTGCCTCGTAATGTTTACTGCACTGGCTTACTTTCCTTCTCTTGCGACTCCTCAGCTCGGTTAAATTCTCCGGAGCCTGGTGTATTATAGGAACAAAATCGGTCTGTACATTTTTCAAGTAGCTTTGATTTAAACGACCTTCCTGTTTTGACCTGCAAGTCCTCCGGGACGACGATGGCGTAGACGATTGCGATGGTCATAAAAATTCAATTCCCTCTACTATGACCCTGCACAACTTATGAAAGATGATTTAATTTACAGACTAGTCCGTGTCACTTGTCGCATAACTTCAGGCGTTCAAGATTTATTTCGATTACTGTGCTTTCGATGGTCCAAATAAAAAGTTGCAATCATCCAGTATGAATTTCGGCACTTTCACAAAAACATTTTGAAAGTTGTGAAGAATAAATATATTTTTAAGAAATTAGTAAAACTTTGGGATTGCTTCACAAAAATTAAACTTTTGTCCGCACTTACCTCAATCAACGGTGAACCTTTGTCTCTTTCGCCATTAGAACGGACGCACAAAATGGCCTAATGTGTTTAGGACGATTTTATATTTTTGGACAGTTATTTTATCTTTCTTGTGTGACCGGTGTCACCAGTTTCAGTTGAACAACTCCCGTTGGACAAGGTGGCCTGAAAAAGGCATGTCCAGCCTGTCTTCTGATCGCAACCAATGCTGCCGCTGCTGTCCCTTTGTTGATACTAATATACACAACACATCACTTAGCCAATGTTAGGACAAACTCACGCCATCCAACGCCGCCGCCCTTTTTGACAGCTTATATGCGAAGTGCACGATATGAAACCCAAACCGGACCATCAACACGGGAGCAGGAGGAGGAACAGGTCGGTCGTAAACATGATCCTGCCAACCGATGCGTGGTGCGACGGCCTTTTAGAACACGCACCTACTTCTCGTCTCCTTTATTTTGGTGGACGATGTCACGCAAATGCGTCCCGGGCTCTGGCGGCGGTGGGTTGCACGCGATGGTTTCACTCGTTTGGGCAGTGACACAGGACGACGATGAGCGTTGTGTGTGTGTGTGTGTGTGTTGGTGATGATGGCGCGCTGGGTCGTTGGGCAGGGCGTGTAAAGAGTAGTGGCCCTACCACAGGAAAGCCGCAATCTGCGACGATCCCCGGGCTTCGAGAGACAACACCAGGCATTCGAGTGCAGCGCTCTCTGCGTGTTTGGTCGATAATTTTTGGATTAATATCGATTTTGTTTCGCATCGGGGGCAGAGTCTAGTCTTTCCCGTGTGTGTTTGTGTGTCTATGGGGAACCTTTGGAACGATGCGTAAATGATACTCTCTGTTAGATAATGTTGGCAGCTAGTTGGCTTTGATGATCCCACTGATGGCGATAATAATGTGTAGAGAAACAATTTTAGTTTGAAATATTGCAGTTTATAAATGCTCTTAAATTGTATCAATATGGTGAAACGAGAATTAAAAACAAATTTGCAATCTTTTTCGAAAATTACAACTGTCTAAAACAGCTTGTTATATCTGAAGCAGATCAGTATAAAGAATATTATGCATTATGTTCATAAGTTTTCGTCGTATGAAGCAAAGAGAACAGAGTAAAACCTTATTAAGGTGAATGTGTCATGCATAATGCATAGCTTTAGGCGGGTTTTCTTTCACGTGGATAGCATAATGCGAATAAAATATGGTAATGCTGTCATGCGGATTCTATACCTTTGGGCGTTCTTGTCTTCACCAGTGGCTGCATACTTCATTAGCCCGAAAGATTTGATAAACAATCAGTGATTGTAATACAGAACGTGCAAATTTGCCCTTTCCTGATGAATAATAACAAGCGAAAATCTAACGAACGTAACCCTCTGTAACTGTTTATCGAACGGGGGGGTTATCAAACGTTCTACATGCCGTGTGTGTGTGTGGGTTTGATCTAATGAAGAAGGTCCCCTAAAGACTGTCTTTTTGCTTTCTTTCCTTATTTTATCTGGACGGCAAATCAATATCTTTTTGCGTCTTTTTGTTTGTGTGTCCAGGGCGGGTCTTAAGAAGCCGCATTCCGACGCTGTTTGTTATGCTAGACGTGATTGTTGGCAGGTTTGTTATCTGCTTTTCGGCCGGGCCGGGCTGTGACAGGTCCGACAGAGGGATGGGAGTTCGCCACCAAAGAGCTGACCCGTCTCAATTAATCCGACTTCCATCGTCCAAAGCAACAGATACCGCAGCGTGTTTACGTTCTAAGTGGTTGGTGTGCTTTTAGAATCTCCTGGCTGTGCAATAATTATGACTACACATGGAACGTGTCTCTCGCTATGCTGTTTCGTCGTGTATTTATGCGGGTAAATCACACTCACTCGCCCATCTCGTGCGTCAAGTGTCGGATGTTATCAACGTTTCGTGGAAAAAAGCGAGCATGATGATGATGCGGTGTGATACCCTACAAGGGCCTATAAGGGACACATCATGCACGAGCTGATGGACGAACGAACAAAAAAAAAACATCCCCAAAACACAGATAACATGCCATGTTTATGATTCATAAATGGTTGCGTTCAATTTTTTTTATTTGTACTGTCGGATATGAAAGAGAAAGAGTGTGTGTGAGTGAGCGGAACAAACTTCCTTCCACTCCAGTGCAAGTGCTAACGGAAGGAAAGAAAATGAAAAAATTTTTGGACATAAAAATTGACAGCAAACAAGGCATAAATTATGCTCACTTGCCCCTACTGTGAGAAGGGAGATGGGTAACAACCCTCTCCCGGCGGGGGAGGAAACGATCGATTTGCAAATTTTTGTGTTGGAGAAGAAGTAAATATAAGGTTGTGATTATAATACATCAATTTTCTTTTTTTATTTCTTGCAAACAGTCACACTCAAGGTGAAAAAGGTTTCATAAACTATATTGACAAAAGGTTTATTTACATTAAATTCCAGCATACACAAAGCATCAACGGGCAGGCCAGTAAAGCGCAAAGTTACAACATAATTAGTTTCCCACGACGGGGAACATACGCCCAGAAGTTGCCCCCATTATCGTAAAACAATGTTTGCGTTTCATTACAGATCACTAATTTACTTGCCGGACTAATTTACTTGCCAACAAACGTTGGCGTTCAACGTCAATTTTCATTACCAGTTGTTTGCAGCTTGTTCCAACTGCGTCCGAACTCCATCTGTAAATGAATAGTGTTGTTTTAACCTTTTTTGAATAACTCAATACAAATTTTAATTATTAAGGTAACCTTTCTAGGATGCGGCCGATAGGGCTGGTATATTTTGCTTTCAAATTTCCAAATTTGCAACTCCCTCTATGTCTTTGACAACGCGATTCGTTCCGTTGACCTGGGTGTGGTCTTTATCGGGACAATTTATGTGCACGCGGTACGGAGACGTATTGGCGTTAACGAGCGCTCGAACATGGTTCCGTCGTTTTCCACCTTCTTGCTGGTTTGCCCATGGGGAACAGAACAAATTGTGTTTTTTAGAATAAGTGAATGAGTTCTAATGAGAATCTAAATCATCGAAAAGATTTTTCCAACTCATCTAGCTATTAACTCTGATGTACGGCATACGTGTGGAGGGACAATGGGGGAGCCGATACGACGAGCGGTACGAGAGCTGTACAACGAACTCTCCGTTGTGCAGCGAATTAAGCTCGCCCGGCTCCGGTGGGCTGGCCATGTTATGCGCATGGACCCGAACGACCCAGCCCGTAAAGTCCTCTTAGGCCGTCCGCATGGTCAGAGGAGGGATGGTAGGACCAAGCTGAGGTAGGAGGATGGCGTTAAGGCGTCCGCTCCGAAGGTCAGGATAATGGATTGGCAGACGACGGCACGAGACCGTGAGCGGTTTCGGAGTTTGTTGCAGCAGGCCAAGACTGCAAAGCGGTTGTAGCGCCCGATAAGAAAGAAGAAAGAAGTAATTAACGCTCTTTGCTGACCAGCAACTTACACACGAGTTTAATAACTCTCCAAGAGTTAAATCACTCTGAATGAGTAAACTCTTAAAGAGTGAGTTATTAAACTCGCGAGTGAGCTGCTACTCGGCACAGAGTAAACTCTCGAAGAGTTATTAATTTCGCAATAGAGTAAAATTATCTGATGGTTTTAAGACCTCTTAGGAGTTAGCTAAATAATGGAATCACTTACTTTATGATCTTTGAGTCAAATCCCGGTTATTGAGTGGTTATTCTCATCACTAGTGTCCTGAACGATCGACGTACTGCACCCACCACTTTGACGGTTCGGAAAACTATCTCTTCCCGTTGAAAATTGGTGCCGTTATGGACTATCTACTGGATTCAACGATTTTGCTGCTTGCGTTCGTTGCGTTTGCTGCTTCTGTTGAAGGTGAAAAAGAAATGTTGTACAGCAAACAACCACCCATCAGCAGCGTTTCTGCGTTGTTTGCTCCATCTTCACTGCTACGAATAAAATGTGTCAGCTTCCAAATGTGGGCTGAAGAGAAAGGCGGCACACCAGCGCATATATTATTGTTTGCGTGGGCAACCGTGGAGGAGATTCACATCGGTGTTGGGTGGTGATGGGGCAAACCCAAATCACACGAGAGGGATCCGAATCCGAGTCCTTCTTGGGATTCGAATCCTTAATTATCATGTCATCATGGTTTCTTCTTGGAGCAAATGGGAAGTGGCAAAGTGAGAAGTGGTTGGTGGCAATCACAGGGACAGACCAGTGACACCTCCCTCAAACTCTTTCGACAAAACTACATATAAGACCCATACCCTTTATGGGTTAAAAAATGTATAAATCTAAGCAAATCTGATCGAATCCTAAATCGAATTTGAATTCCATGGAATACGTCAAACAGGATCCAAATCATTCAAAGGATCATTCATCGAATGTTACGAGTCTCGAAAAATCTCCCAACACTAGTCCTGAGCAGCGTTGTACATTAAGATGGGCAGCAAAAGAAAATGCGTTTATGATGGTGGTATCGTAAATTTATACCGTTCAATCTTCATCTGCGCTTTGCTGTGTAATGCATTTAATTTAAATCTCCTCGAACGGGGAAACAGTCATTGTCGAAAGGAAGCTAACTTTCTCCCTGTTGAACGAGATAAGGCTCCCTTGAGCAAAACGTTTCGTTTTAGCACGCTCAATTGTGAACGAACGGCTTAAAATGCAATCTGTACTGCTTGAAATATATGGAAATGTATGAGCTCATGGTTCTAAATATAACGTCCTCTCATCATCGCCGTCATCTTCCCAACGTGCAGTGATTGCAGAAAAAGCGCAAGTTTGCAAGCCGGGGGATTGCCTCACGCTCCCCGCACTAACCGACACGTTGTGTTAGCCTGTGAATCAAAACAATCGGCGAAAGTATTTCTACTGTGCGCGCGGAGTGCGTTGTGTGTGCTCTCTGCTCGCCCTCGTTTTCTTTCGCTTCCGATCCGTTACGGGGTTATGAATTGAAATCAAGCGAAGGAAATAATCTCTGTCTCTCGGACCGGGGCCGGTTGGGAACGGCGATAAGGGGCATAGTGTTCGTTTATCCCCCCCGTTGTTGGTATGGTAAGACAGTTCCGTCTTAAGCTGCTGCTCGGTTCTGTTCGAATTCTGGGAGTAAGCACCAGCGCACCGGCAATACACTTGTCTCACACACGGCGTACGCGGATCAATCGCAATCTCGTTGACGGTTGCTCGTCGATACCGCGTGCTGTCCTTCGTATCGCGCTGACCCTGATAAGATAAGAAGCACCCTTATCGTGCCAAGGGCGGAAACCGTGTGGGCACTCCTAGGCGTGGAGGTTGTGTTTTTGTAGCTTTAAGTTGTTTTTCGTATGTGAAAGGGGGGGGGTGATGAGACGAGCGGTCTGTAGAAAGTGCAACACACCCCATGCCCTAGCTATGCTGCACCGATAAAACGAACATTCCCCCGATTGCGCTATTGACATGGTTTCGTTTCAAGGGAATCGCGCTTCCCGACGGTGATTAACTTTGAACGCATTTGGAGAATGTCACCACGTTCTGGCAGCATGTAAATATTTTTTAGTGAGAAACTAAATATAAATATTAAACATGAGATTTTTACAGTATTTGACCTAATGACCGGATGGTCAATTTTATCAATGAGAAGCTTGTTCAACTTTAGTGGTCTTACTCAGAGCTCTTCAAACTCTATAGCCCCATAAAATTCATCAGCAAGAGCAAGTACGGCATCCGCTTTAATCGTGTACCTTGGGGACAACCAGAAAAATTCGTTAAATGAGTTAAAAATGTATTCGTTTAATATGCTGACCAAGATTAAACATTATTGCAACATTTTTTGTACACCAGAGCTGCAAGAATAAAGAGAGAGAAAAAAGAATTGGACAAAAATGTGTTAAATTTTCCGTCCAAATTGAACAAAAATAAATAAACACAAGAACACAACCTCTTTGTTGGTGTGCCCTACATCAAAGATTCTTATCAAACGCGCACTGCCCGATTTGTGGCTTGTGTTATGTTTGTTGCTTGTCGTTGTGATTCGTTTTTACTTCTTTAAAAAAACAGCAAGTGCAGTCGATTTTGACATAACCATGATTTATCTGAGCGCTCATGGAACGAGTGTTTCGTATTGCGACCGGGACTCTTAATCACGCTTCCGCCTCGTCGCAAACAGCTGACGTGCAAGACACACACACACACACATCACCCACAAGCTGCCGTCATCATATCGTGAATAATCGCCACTTCAAGAGCACCACAAACCAGCAAAATGAAACATGATCCTAGGGCATTTGTTTTGTTTCCTATTTCGAGACTATTCCAGTTGCGGGATGGAAGAAAGCACGAGAAGAACTTGTAGAGTTGCCTTTAATTAGAATCTGTGTTATATGATTGATGGCTTATGATGGGGAAACATTATGATTTTATTAATTCTTCTCGTACGTTTTCATTGATTTAAATGCTCTCCGGGAATGGTTAATTTGTATGGAACACATTTGAACTAATAGCTTGTATTGAAAATTTATTCATATAACAAACACACCTCAACGGTTATGGGTGCATCATTTGCAAGACAAACTAGCGCTCAATAGATATTGACATCGTTTCGACACCCTACGACACAAATCGATTCACACGATTGCATTCCATTCTCATTAACACCACACGCCCTACACCGGCCGGTTGTAGTACTGCTGTGCATCATCATGAACGCCCAGACGGCGTCCAGTCTGCTGGATGTCCAATTACGAGCGCTTAGCTAATGTCACATCGCTCGCCCATTATCTTCAGCATGGTCATGGAGACGATTGGTAAGGGCGGGAAAGATTCTGCCTTGTCCATCCGTCGCCAACTTTATCAGGGTGTGTACGGTAGACAAACCGCGAACATGGAACGTACATATATTCCACACCAAAAAGGCAAATGATAATATTCGCTGAGGCAGAGCATGCAGATCGCTATCATCATCAGGCTCTCGCCGGTCGTAATGATGACGGCAGACTCTTGGCTCGGCGACACTGTTTAAATACATTAGCGGTTATTCCATTTACCACTGGGCTGGCCGGAGTGGCCTATCACCACTCTTCGATAATGGTTGCAATTAAATTTCATTTTCTTTTCTTCTCTTCTTCGTTTCCGTTTCAGCAGTTGGTGTGGTCCGGAAGTTCGCGTGCCTGCCCTAGAGGGAGTACCACGACGCGCACGCTCGGCATTACTGGCCGAGTGACCCATTCTAGTAACTGTTAGGGTAGGAGAGAGAGAGAGGCTTGGGAAGTAGCGGTGAGACATCAGAGGAGCTTTGTAGCACTCAGTAGCAAGCAGAAGCTAATTAGCAGCCGCAATGCCGGGAGAGTCAACCAAGGCGGCGGAACCGGCCGCTGCCAACAGTCCCAGCACACCGAAAAAGAAGCCCAGCAACTCGAAGGCGGCACTCGCAAAGGTTACACTGCTCGATGGCTCGATACTGGAAGTGACCATTGATGTAAGTTCCAACTTTCTTGTTGCCTACATAATCCCATCGAAGAATTTAATGACTCTTCTTTCTTTCATACCTTTTTTGCAGCGAAAATGTCGTGGACGTGACCTGCTGAACTCGGTCTGTGCCGGGCTCAACATTCTGGAGAAAGATTACTTCGGGCTGACGTACCACACAGCGAACGATCCGCGCGCCTGGCTCGATCTCGAGCGCCCGGTGTCGAAGTTCTTCCGGTCCGATCCGTGGGACCTGTCGTTCGAGGTGAAGTTCTACCCGCCGGAGCCGGCCCAGCTGCAGGAGGACATCACGCGCTACCATCTGTGTCTGCAGGTGCGCAACGACATCCTGGAGGGCCGGCTGCCCTGCTCGTTCGTCACACACGCCCTGCTCGGCTCGTACCTGGTGCAGTCGGAGCTCGGTGATTACGATGCGGCAGAGATGAAGGACCGGTCGTACCTGAAGGACTTTAAGATCGCACCGAACCAAACGCCGGAACTGCTGGACAAGGTTATCGATCTGCACAAGACCCACAAGTACGATGACTGGAAGATAACGCTCGTTTGGAGTAATCCTAACCTATTGATTGTTTTATTCTTACCGTATCATTAACCTAGGAGTCAAACACCGGCCGAAGCGGAACTACATTATCTCGAAAATGCGAAAAAGCTTGCAATGTACGGTGTCGATCTGCACCCGGCGAAGGATTCTGAAGGAGTCGACATCATGCTGGGCGTATGCGCCTCCGGTCTGCTCGTATACAGAGACAAGTAAGTGGGCCGTTGTCGCCGATCTATTCAGACATCTGTTAATCTGGAGACATCTGTTCATCGGAAACTTATTTTCATCCCTTTTATTTTAAGGCTCCGTATCAACAGGTTTGCCTGGCCGAAGATCCTGAAAATCTCGTACAAGCGTAACAACTTCTACATCAAAATCCGTCCGGGCGAGTTCGAGCAGTACGAATCCACGATCGGCTTCAAGCTGGAGAACCATCGGGCTGCCAAGAAACTGTGGAAGGCGTGCGTGGAACACCACACTTTCTTCCGGCTGATGACGCCGGAACCGCAGCAAAAGTCTGGTCTGTTCCCGCGCCTTGGCTCAAAGTACCGGTATTCGGGTCGCACGCACTACGAAACCCGCAAAACGCCCGTGGAGCGTCCGGCGCCAGATTTCAAGCGCAGCTTGACCGGAAAGCGACTCTCCAGCCGCAGTATGGACGGTGCGTCCGATGTCCTTAATCGTCCTTGAACTGTAGAAGTAATTAGGTTTTTGGTTTGCTTCCCAATTGTAGCGCTCGCACAGCAGGAAAAGGAACGTGCGGCTGCGAAGGATGCGAACAAGGACGCCAACAAACGCCACACGATGTCGCACCCGCCGGATCACATCCCCGATCTGGATTCGCCGACACGCGGTTCCCGCAGCCCGATCAAGAAGGACAAAAAGGAACGCGTAAGTGGGAGTCGTAAGCCATTGAACTAAAGGCGCATCGGCTCGAAAACTAATCCTATGAAATAGTTTCATCGCGCGCGCGTACCACCTAGTGATGTTTTTCGTTGTTACGTACCCACCTTCCCTTTCTCTGTCACTATGTATTTTGGCTCGTTACAACTTAAGCCTAACCGCCCCTCCCCTCTCCCTCGCTCGTTGTATCCCGTTCGACGACACTCGTAGAAATCGTGGCCTTGCTATGGATGTGTAACTTGCAAAATTTAGATCCAGCACTCACAGTGCGCTCTCTCTCTATCTCTCAGTTGTAACAAGAGTTTTATTCTTTCACTACGGTTGACAATTTTTTTAATACAGTTGAAAACACACTAATTGCCCCTATATCCGGTTTACTGGAAAGATTCAAGGGTCGAATGGCCTACTCATCCCCGTCTTTAATTGAATCGTGTATTCCATTCACACTAAACTAAACTAACTGATATATACTTGCTTACCTTTCTGAACCTAACCTTGATTTCATGACTCGTTGCGCACACTAACAAAAACAAACATCGATGAAATTCGATAAACATAAATCATCTTACATCCGTGTGTGTGTGCGTGTGCTACGTGCGTCGGTGTGTTGGATGTCGGCTTCCGTGTACAGCTGAAGCGTGAGTCCAGCACTGGCACAGCGTCCGCCTCATCGCAGAGCTCCCTCGAGGGAGAGTACGAAACCACATCGCCAAACGTTGTTCCGGCACAGGTTAATAGCTCTATAGACACTACAAAACACTAAACTTGCAAATCTTTCCGTATTGTTTGCTTAGCTGCGATATTTGGCTTTCTTTTGATAGTTTGCTTTTTAAAATTGCTTCCTCTTTTGCAATTGATATCGATCGTGTTGATTGATTTGGCTTACGCTCTATTGTATTCAATAGCAGTCATAGAATTTATATTGGATTCGAAGTGTAGTTTTGCACCTTTTCCTACCTCTTTTCTGTTTGTGTTACATAAACACGACATTTGTTTATGGTAGAAAATGAATTTTATTTATCATTTCTCAACGAAGAACTTTCTGCTGTTTTATGGTTCTATTTGGAATACTTTAGTTACTCCATAATTATTGCAGTTGATGTCGATGTTGTATTTTTAGAGTGTAGTGCGCTTTAAAGTAGTTTTAATTTTTTCTACAGTTGTTTACTCGTTGTGGCACTATTCGCTTTTTCATATTTCTCTATTGATTCAATTTCGCATGCCCGTATTTTTTCGCTTTTTTGTTTATTTCCTTCTTTCTATTAATATTATCTGTGTATATTCACTTTACAGAAACCGGCTGGTGGAGTTGCCGTATTGCCAGGTGCTGGAAAGAAGGACAAACCAGAACAGGTCTCCCAGAAAGAAGAAGGTCTGAATGGTGAGGATTTGAACAAGGAATGTGTTAAGATGTGGAATTGTTTACAAAACATTTTACTTGCAGGAAACAATGGACAAGCTGAAGCACTGAATTCCTCCGCGGAAGAAGCAACCTCGCCGTCTGGCAAGCGCAAGGTACGCTACTATGAAGTTAAGCTACTCTTTTCCGTCCTAGTACATAAGCACTCGTTCGTTGAATCGATACACACCGTAAACCGTTTTGCATAATATCTCGTATCGTAGATTTTTTATCTCTCTCTCTACTTCAATGTGATTTGATACAATTTTTGACAATATTCAAATGTTATAATTAGCCCTTTTATCTCGATCTCAGTAGAAGAATGTCTATATCCGTTTCTTGTTTTGTTTTTTTTTCGATTCAAAGACTTGCTGATTTCACTGAAGTATTAGTAGTAACGAATGTTTAAACCCTCCATACGTGTTTACCATTAGAAGTGTCCAACACCAAAATAATGGCATTTATACGTGTTCGCTAGTTCCTCTCACAAGATTTGTGACTGTCAGTAATGAAGCTGTGGTGTGATTATTTCAATACAAACTTAGAGTGGTAGCGATAATTGATTGTTGTGTCTGCTGGAAACATGAATACTTTAGTAGCATTTGAACTCTTCTGTCCTCCTGCTGGATGTGATTTATTTCAAAAAAAGTCTCTTCACCAAGATTTGCCACACATTGACCACAATTTCCATAAAGTGATTAGTCGTTACGCCACCGTTGAGCGTTTTGTTCGTACTGTTGATTGATTTTATTTTTTCTCTTTTACCCCGTTTTGTTTCTCCTTCTCCCATCCATGTTATTATGTTTCTGTTATACTATTTGCCGTTGGTCTGACGAATCCTTCCACGCCACACCCCTTCCGACATCCTCTCGATCCAAATGTTTGTATGTACATGTGCGTGCGTGTGTGTCGTCTTCGTCGTGTATGCGTACCTGTTGTGTTCGTCTCTGCGTGTGAACGTCCATCCCGCCAAACACTTGTATGTACGCCCGCCTATCCGTCCGCGTGTTTGTGGTACCGTCTTTCCATCCGCTACCCGTAGGGATTCCTGTTCTCATCCGGGCGCAAGTCGCCGAAGGACAAGAAAGATACCGGCAAGGAGCAACCGGCAAAGGTGGTGGCCGCCGCAAACGGTGATGGTGGTCGCGAGGGTAAAAAGGACCCCGCAAAGGAAGCTGTCCAAGCGCGAGCACAGCAAGACACCACGGGCAAGCAAACCACACCGGAGAAGCCCGGCTTTACCAAGCCGTATGAATACTCGGAGAGTGAGCAGGATCCGGCCGCGCATAAAAAGAACGTAAAGACGCGTGGCTTCCGCTATGACGAGGCGCCGCTGCGTGCGAACGAGGAGAATGAGCCTCAGCTGAGTCCAAACTCGCAGAGTCGCCGGGCGACCGGGCTGGCGTTTAACTATGCGCCGGGTGAGGATCAGAAGGTGCGCGAGTCGGTGGAAAAGCGCAAAGCACCGGGTTCGCCGGTTGCGGCCGTCGGCGTGAAGACCGATCAGCTTTCACCGAAATCGGCCGCCCGTGGGCTGCCAGGTGAGAGCGATGCGGAGAAGGGCGTTCGCACCAGCGCTCGTTCGTACTCGCCCAACAAGGGCCGGCAGGCGGTTGATCCGCTAGCTTCCGGGGCGGGTACGTTCCGTCCGCTCGATGACAACAGCAGCAGCGCTTTCATTCAGGGCGAACAGGCCGGTGCTGCTGCTGCAGCCGCCGCTGCAGCCGCCGCCGCCGCCGCCGAACCGGCGAAGCGTAAGGTGAAGATCATGGTGATCATTTCCAAATTTGATCCGAAAACGAAGAAGGTCGACACGGCTCAGGGCGTGGTGGAGCATTCGACCGGCGTGTTGGACACGAAGACGGGCCAGATCGAGAGCAAGTACGGGCTGATCGACCCGAAGGCCGGCACAGTGGTGAACTTCAACGCACGCACCGGCCAGAACGAAACGTACCAGGGACAAACGGATGCAAAGACAGGCCAGCTGCACATTGTCGGCGGTGTCGTCGACTCCGCTAGCGGCAAGGTGGACGATACGCTCGGCCAAGCCATAATGGTTGTGCCGGATGAGGACTCAGTGGTAGAAATTACCACCATCACGTCCAAGGTGGATCCCAACACGGGCAAAATCGACACCATCAACGGAGAGATCGAGAAGAGCCGCGGCATACTGAATCATCGTACTGGTATCTTGAGCACGAAGTACGGTGACATTAATCCGCGCACAGGGGAACTGCGGGCTATCGATCCGAAGACGGGTAAACCCTCGCCAGCAGCGGCCGCCGTACGTCCGGTAACGGTCGATCGCAACAATGGGCAAATTATGGTGGTCGGTGTGACGGACCCGAAGACAAACAAGCTGGACAACAGCCAAGCGCACCTGATTGCGATCGGCAACCAGCTTGACCCGGTGGTGGAGGTAACCTCCGTGCTGGGCAAGCTCGACAAGAAGGGTCTGGTCGATCCGAAGACGGTCACGTTCGACAGGAGCACCGGTCAGCTGGACACCAAGGAGGGCAAAATCAACACCAAGTACGGGCAGCTTGATCTGGTGCGGCAAACGCTCACCTTTGTGGACCCGAAGACGGGCAAGACGGAAACGAAGGAGATCAAGGTAGACCCGGCCAGTGGCCAGGTGGTGCTGAAGAACCAGGTGAACCCCAAGACGGGCAAAACGGACAAAGATTACGGGCGTATCGTGTCGATTCGCATCGTGCACAACCGCATCGATCCGGTGACGGGTAAGCACGTGCCAGCCGCACCGGTTGAGGACAAGGATATCCGCGTGGATGCGAAAACGAACCAAGTGTGGCTGCCGAACGGTGGCAAGGACCCGAAGACGGGTGAAACGATCTATACCTCCACCCAGGTAGATCCGAAGACTGGCTTTGTCATCACGATCTATGGCTATCTGAATCCGAAGACGAACGAAATCGAACGGCAGGCCAAGATGGACCCGAACCTGACGAAGGTAGACCCGACGACGGGCCAGATTTATGCTGCCACGGGCCAGCTGGACGAAGCCACCGGCGAGCCACTGTTCGCTGCGACGCAGATCAACGAGGAGGACGGTGAGATCTACACCAAGGTGGGCCGCATCGATCCGAAATCGGGCCGACTAGTCATCATCAAGATTTTCATCATCACGAAGAAGGACGAGCGGGGCAAGCCGGTGGAGCTAGATGTGAGCGCGGTCGAGCTGGATCCGGAGACGGGGCACATCCGCAACGTCGCTCCGAAAACGCTCTATCTGTACAAGATGCGTGACCCGATCACGGGCGAAACGTACAACGTGGATCCGAACGATCCGCGCATTGCCGGCGCACGGACGACGGTAACGCAAACGATGACGCTGAGCGGCGAGATCGACCCGGTGACTGGGCGCATCAAGTCCGAGTGGGGCCACATTGATCCGAACACGGGCGACATTGACCCGGCGACAGCCATCCGCGATCCGGTCACCGGTAAGCTGATCCTCAACTATGCCGACATCGAACCGAGCCACTTTGGCAAGAACGTAACCGTGACGAAGGAGACGGTCCCGATTACGCGGGAACAGTTCTACGAGGGCATTAAGCACATGGGCAAGAAGGCAACGCGGCGCGACTCGGAAAGCTCGGACGACGATATGACCGCACAGTACGGCAATGAAAGCATTAAGGAGATCAACTCGGGTACGGTGGGCAGCAAGGCGAATAGTGCTGCTGCCACCGGTACGCCAACCGTGGTGAAGACGACAACCAAGCAGGTGATCACGAAGAACGAGGACGGTGTTACGCATAACGTCGAGGAGGAGGTGCAGAATTTGGGCACCGGACAGATCGTGTACTCCACGCAGGAGCACAAGGTAGTGTAATGCTTTAATTCTTCTGTTTGTTTTCACGAAAGTTAACCAATCTGCGGAAAAGAGTACATCGACAGTCAGCGTGTAACGTCATCCTTTTGGCACTCACACTCACTACTTATTGGTTGTGTTTTATTAATTTCATATTATCAGTTCCTAGTGTTGTTGTTTGTTTGGTGTTGGTTTTTTTCAACTTTATTAAAATGTGTTAGTTTTAGATTTAACTATACTAATGTTGGTAATGTTGTTTGACTTGATTTCTCACTTGTTTGTTTGTTTGTTGTGTGTTTCACCTTGTTCGCTTGTCAAGTGTTTCGCTTCTATTGCATGTAATGATTCCGTGTTTTTTCTGCTATGTCTTTTTCTACGTTTTTTACTACCTTTCCTACATCTGCATGATTTTTTGTGGTAGATTACTCTCCCTTCTTCGTGTTTTGCTCTGTTTTTTGGTCTTTACCGAATTTCAGTTATGTTTTGGGTATAAATTCTTTCTTAGATGTAGACTTTGGATTTCTTCAAAATTGATTGAATGGTAAGGTCGTTGTGCATCTATATTCGTAGAAAAAGTACGGGTCTTTAGATAGTGAACAAAATTAACATTATTAACTACATCTGGCCAAAAGCATTCGTATTTCGTACATCGTAACAACATCTAAAGAAAGGAAATTCTCAAACCTTCATAAACAAAAGGTGTCCTGGTTATGGTGACCATATGTCGTGCTAAATCTTCACTTATGCACCTTGCAAGTCATGCATGAACCACCAATGCGCCAACGGGAAGCTGTGCACCGTTTGTTTCAGTTAACTTTTCGTTAATTAATAATTGTTTTATATTTTTCTGTTTGTTTGCCACCACTAAAATGCGCTTGTGCGATGCTCCCAAAACCCCGAATTTCGTTAATATTTGCTCGCGCACTCGTCCGTTCTGCAAACGCGACTCTGCCAGGCGGATGCTCCGACGGGAACGGATGCAGGTAAATTTGTGACGGCCACTGCCGTCACGACGCGTACCGCCACCACCCACGAGGATCTGGGCACGAACGCCAAGACGCAACAGCTGGAGGAGAAGACGGTGGCCACCACCACTACGCAGCACGGTGAGCGGCAGGAGCAGCGTGTTATTACGCAGGAAGTCAAAACCACGGCCACCGTGACCAGCGGTGACCAGGTAAGGTGTCCGCGCGGCGAGGCTTACCTAGCAGCTCTTTCTTTCTTATCACATTTCGTTTATTAACTTATCATTCTTTTTATTTGTTTTACATAAAAAAATCTTCCCGCTGTTTTGTTGCGTTATGTTATGCTTCAAATGTGTTATTCTTGTGTGCATGCCACTTTGCATCTACTATTTGCACGTTGCCCTTTCCTCATCATTACTCGATACGATGCGACGGATGTTGTTTGTGTGTGCGTGCCTGCTCCTGATCCATGCAGTACGCACGTCGTGACAGTGTCTCATCGTCGAGTTCCGGCGACTCCGGAACACCGATCGATGGCCCATACGGAGACGAATCGCTCTCGGAAGTGATCTACAACAAGTCCTACACGGTTTGTACATCATCAGTTGTATTTCAATTTTTTAGTATGGGTATAAATAATTGCATGAAATGGTAGAACAGCTTTATAGTACATGTATATACAGTGCATAAAGTATACTTTCAATTACAGAAGGATACGAGGATCATTTAAAAGAAAAGAGAATGAAAAAAACTAATAAAAAACAATCCCATTGCGCCTGTTTTAGGGAGCTGATAACGTTGTCGGTGCATCACAGATCCCGGAAGGCCCGAACGTGGAACATCGGCGTGTGGTGCTAGACGATCTTGCTGAAGGTGGCACCACAACCCACGGCGAAATCGTATCGTCCCAGACGGTATCAAGCAAAACGCGAACCGTTGAAACAATTACCGTGAGTATTGATGCAAATTTACTCATTACATTCTGTCGCAAAACTCATTTCCTTTTACTTTTTACTTTTAGTACAAAACGGAACGGGACGGTGTGGTGGAGACACGCGTCGAGCAGAAGATCACCATCCAGTCCGATGGCGATCCCATCGACCATGACAAAGCCCTTGCCGAGGCAATTCAGGTACGATTTAGCTGGGGCAACTGTATGAGCGTGGAAACAAATTTCAGGGAATTGGAAACACAAACAGAGAAAAATTTTGAACGCGCTGCAATTTATTGCAAACCCCTTGCTGTAAGCAGCTTTTGCCATGAGCTTGGAAAATTGATGTATTTTTGTTTTTTGGATGACTTTTACAATAGCCGAATGACTAGGGAAGCGTCGTCTTTCTTTGTATTAGATCTTTTTAGCACTTTAATACTTTTTGATAAAAGCTGCACGTTTTAGCCTTGATCAAGATAACATTCTATTATATGCTCGTGATCATAAAATATTCTTTTTGAAACAGTAAATTTACTATGCCTTATTCGGAACTAAATACGTGACAAAAAGTAAATTTATATTAGAATCTCTAATCCATTGAGTCAGAAGAACCCTCTACTCTTTTAACTCTAACGAATTAAAAAGTTTTAACAGTATCAAAATAAATTTATTAATTAGTTTTTCAAGCTTATGCATCAATGTTGCACAAAAAGCTGCCGCCTTGTACTTTGAACCTTTCCCTTTCTACGATCCTAATCATTACATTTTTTTTCACTGAGATTTTGAGAAGAAAACATTGCATACACACTGCAAAATATTGCCATAAGCCAACGTTATAGCAGCAAATGTGGTATTTTACTTGTTATCTTGTTATCTATCGTTGCAACTGTGTTCCACACCACCCTTCCAACAACCACCACCTTCCCACCGAAACCAAATACTCCCCCACCGCCCGGCTGCAGGTTGCTTCACTTAAAATCAATATCAACCCATTCGATCGCCGGGAGGCGGCCCGGAGATATCTGCTGCACACAAGCCAATCGCCCCTAACCGAGCTGCGCTCGACGAAACCACAGCTTCCCGAACCGACCTCATCGAAAGGAGGCCACCCGGAAGGGAAATGAACTGTGACAAAGAACGGGGATGCACAGGGCCGACCACGAGGGGGGTGGCATGTGTGTCGATGTTGAGACATTGAGGCAGCATTTGAAGTAGTATTCAGAGGTTGAGTAGCATTTTATCTACTACTACTGTTTGATTTCTTATGCGTGGCTGCCCTCTGTAGCGGACATTTTACAATGTTCCGCAATCGCTCAAGTGTTTCTAGATTTTGCTAGTGAGATGGTACGCCAAAGAAAACCATACAAGCACATTAAGGCACACAAATTATTACTCATGCCGCCTGCATTTATGATCGATCAGCAACCCAAAACAGATTTGTTTACGAAGAGCTTCTGATATCCTGAGACGCAAAGGAGCTCTTCAGTTCATTCCATTGGTAAATCATCCCACTTAGAAGATTCATGTACATTTTCATGTTTGAGAGAGAGGTGTGTTTGCGTTTTATCAGTGCGATCACTTCTCTATTCGAATTATCTTTGTTGCGAAAGCTTGAACACTTTCGCTTCGAGGAAGTGTAAACTCATTTTAACGCAAAACACGAGCCAAAGCGTATGCTAACGTACCCCGATTGGAAAGAGTTTTATTTAATTTAGTACACAACTAATCTGCCTCACTCTAAACCCAAATGCAAACACACATTCTATCGGCCACACGAGCGTGTGTTGCAGATCAGCTTTTAATTTGCACTGTGTTACTCTTTGTTGGCTAATATATGGCAACGTCCAGAATTTGAAACAAAATATTAACGTCATTTATTGTTTGCATATTTTACAGGAAGCAACCGCCATGAATCCGGATATGACAGTAGAGAAGATTGAAATCCAGCAGCAGACGCAATAAGCAGCGGAGGTCAGCATCACAATCAGTAGTGTCTCCTCACGAGCGTGCATCACCACAGCGAGAACATTCGACGAGAAAACGAACGATAATCGAAAAAAGAAGCCGATTATACTGACAATTTCAAACGAAGTTAACGGAGCATATGGTGTTAGCGTGTGTGCCATGTGAGACGATTGCTTTATATATGTGTGTTACAAAGCTTTTCAAAAGTGCAAATGATCGTGCAGCACGACACCTTGAGAGGAGCACCGAAACCGCGAGGAAGAGAAAATTTATAGTAACATGAAATGACTAAGTAAACAAAAAGTGCAAATCAACCCGCTGGCGAGTGCGCCAGTCTTTCGATCGTGACAAAAACATCACGATCCATATGAGAGGGGTGCGGTGTTATACATTACTACAGAGTCGATCGTGTGACACGACAGATCGGAAGAAGAAGAAGAAATCTATTCATATATTTATTTATTAATTGCTTAGTGCGAAGCAACTTGTGCGTGCAACATACGGAAAGAGAAACAATTCGCTGAATATTTAGAATAAAAAGGACAATTTATGAAGAACGCAAATAAGCTAGCAAGCAAGCATGCAAACAAGCAAGCAAGCAAACAAACAATCAAATTCGCTTTAAAAAATCACCAACGCTTTTGAACGTCGCGAAAAGAAAACGAAAAGCGATCCCCTATATACATACAGCACACACCACCAGGCACACCAGGTATATATTGATTAGAAGGAAGAATCTTTGATGTTAAGATGTATTACAATTTTTCAGGGCATACAAAGTATATGATAATTTGCATTTTTTCTGAGAAGAAAGTTAGATACATTTGAGGGAAGGAAACAGAGGCATAAAGCATATCTTACCCTTCAAAAGCAAAGCGATTATTTACAGTTGTTAAACGAGGACGTTATCGCGAAAAAAGGGTAACAACCAGTAACACGTGTTGAACGCGAGCATTCATCAAGCACAGTACAGCAGCGTATTAAAGGCTCGCCAGAACAGTATGCTTTAGTTTTGCAAGGGGAGGGTGTAAGTAATATTTAAATGATAGGGCAGGAACAGCCGCATATTTGTACTATTCAATTGGAATGTAACCAAGAAGCTATGTGTGTGCACCGTCTTGCGAGCTTCGTTTTGTGTCGCTTCTGTATTTTGTTGTTGAAAAAATAACTTACTCCATTATTTCCCTGTGTCCATTTTTGTCCACATAAAATGTAAAACACTTTTTGGAGAACTTTTTAAACTTCCAGCAGCTGCTGCAGCAGCAGTATTCTGATCTAGTATGCTTAAAGTGGGAAGTTTACTTTGAAGTGGCGACAGATGAAGCAAAAACGCAAAGGTAGAAATGAAAATTAAAAATTCAAACAAGAGGTAACGCGCGTGTGTAAACCAAAATACCAAGAGTGTTCAGTGGAATTAGAAAAACGGAAATGACGTAATATAACATGCAAACAAAACAGAACAAGAAGTAAAAGAAAAGAAAACAAATCAATAGTTAAATTTATTATATACTATACAAAAGAAGCACAACTTTGGGAAACAATCGACAAAACAAACAGACAACAAAAAAACAAACAACCACAGTGGAGAAAAACACAACACAAGTAAAGGTTGCCTTATTTTAATCACTCTCTTTAGGCCCGATTAATGTAGAAGGCAGAACAACTCGCTCGAATCATGAGCTAACGGCAGTATCTACACACAATCTTGCTAATCGCTAATGGAAGCAGAGGAAGATCATATGCAAACCTTTTCGGCCCGTTTGATTCTCTTTCCTTGTTTGGGTACAATCGTGTACCATCAAGCATGGTTAAATGCTAAACATTGCTTTCCTCTTATTAGTTATTATTTTTGTTTTATGTTTGTAAAGAATTTAGCTTTCTTTTGTTGCATGAACATTCCACACACTTTCTTGGAAATGCCCGTAAAGAGCTTCACCAGTACGTACCAACACACCAGCCCCTGGCTCTGTGTGCATTGTTTTGTTTTGTCACATACTTCCCTAATTTATTTCATCACCTTCCTTCTTTCTTTTTACACCTCCCTATTACTCGATCTTATAAAGCGCGGGGGATCGGTCTGATCGGTAGCCGATCTAATTTAACCTTTTTTTTTCGTTGTAGCCAAGCTAAGCTAAGGAATGTTTATGTGTGTTTTTTTTACGTTTAGTTACGATTGTCGTATCGTTCAGAAATAATCCCTTTTTTGACAGATAGAGAAAGAGAGAATACGTGTTAACATATTTGCAAATTGTGCATAATATACATAAAACAAACAAAAAATCACTCCACAACCCTAACCTCTCATACAACACAACAGGCAACCAATGGGGCAAATCAGAGGTTTCAAATAGGGGACAGAAAAGTACAGAAAAGCAAGGGAACATAGACCACACATCACTATTACTGGGACACTGGTAATAAGGGAGGCGTGTACGTGTCCTTTCCTCCCAAAACGCATACACACGTAATTATATATGATTGCTGTTTGTTTTAGTTTATTTTTAATTTAATTTTGCATACGTTACGAAATGCGAATTTCGTGTTCTTTTTATCTTATCGAAATACACTTTAAAGATTGTTAAGTATTTTTTTACATGTTCTATTTTTTTAATTTTAACGTTCCGAATATGTTTTTCTTTACCTTTTGTTTTCGCTTTTGGGTAATACTAGACCTCTTTTCCTTTCCCATTCTTGTTACTATATCTCGTTCTGGAAACATCTGGCAAATCACACTTTTGTGTCCACAGTCCTACGATTCCTTACTGCTACTATCAGTGATTCTGCTGTTGGAAGAGAGTTGGTGAATGCGAGAGCATTAGCGTCTTTTTTTTATTCATGATGATAATCCGCCGACGAGAAGGAAAAAGAGGGCTGTGCAAAAACTCTAGCTAGTTGCAGTTCAAGACCACATAGGAAACACACGCCAGCAGACGCAAAAGGGATAACAAGGATATAAACTATTATGTCTACCCCACAGTTTAAAAGATTTCCGAGCGACGGGAAAGAAATCAACTTAATCAAGATAGATAGCTTCACTAACAAAATGGAGAAAAGTAACAAAAATATTAACAAACACTTTCCACATTTGTGAACTCGTTGTATTTCTGAATGCCTATGCAGACACAGTCTTGTTATAATACACACTCTACATTGTTCCTCTTCTAAACTAAATATGGATATTCGAATCGAACAAAACAAACCCCTTGCTACTGTGAACTTATAAAAAAAAACTCTTGAAGGTTTAAAGGTGAAAACATAATACGTGATCGTTTTTTTTGGTGCGAGGGTTACAACATTCAGCTTGTGATTTAATGGCAAATGAGTAAAGATAGGAAAGAGCGAAGGATTAGCTTGCGCATAGGGCAACAGAACAGAACAGATGAGAGAGAGAGAGAGATGATGCTTGATAACTTGTGTGATCTTCGATATTTATAGTGCTTTTGGTGAAGGAAGTGTGAGAGTGCTGGAGCGCGAAATGCTGGCATGTGATCTGGAATCGGAATGAAGCCAAAATGCAGCTGATATCAAGCTAAATAGTACCCTTTTCTCGACGAACCCATACTACTAATAAGCAACTATTACATGCCCATTGTATCTGAGGCCGCATATTGGCTACTGCAGCAGGATGAACGTCGGAAGAATCCGAAAGCGCTGATGAAACACATTATTATAAAATAAAACCTGCGAACCACGTGATTAAGATATAGCTTATGTGTAACGAAAAAAGTTAAACTGCGGTGTCGTCTACATTTACTCAAGCGCACGCCCTGAAGCGTTTTCACCTTCAATCCAGGGGATTATCATCCACCCGTAACGGACTTGCTGCACCGGTAATAACTGGACCGAACTGAACGAAAGAGCGCCAGCCTTAGAGCTTCCTGTTCCTTCTGTAATCGTTGGGGCAAACATTTTGCGCAGTTTTAGCTAGAATGAAGCTACTTTCTATGTGGGTCAGCATCGAGCCGGGAGTGCGCGCCGTGCCGCACACTTTTGTTGATTATTGTGACGTTTCGTCGTCAACCACCAACCGAGTCGCCGCGTGGAACCGCATCCCAGGATTATCAACACGCGATAATCGATTGAGCGGATCGATCGGGCGAACAAACCGACGACCGGTAGCTTATCAATCCGAGAGCAACATCTGTATGGTCGTCTGGGGACGATCGCGATGTCACGCGTCCTTACCTGACCAGCGCACAATGGTCGTCTCGTTTGACCTTAGCGAGGACAAACCACTGCTCGGCTTGGGGTGCGTGCTGTCTGGTCTAGGGCTTGGCGCTTTCACCCTTGCGCCTTTTTTTCCTTTCATAACCTACGTCAACGCCGTCAGATCACCCACCGCAACAGTGGAATGTTCATCAGCTCTGGCTGCTGGAGGTGGCTGCCACTCGCTCGATGCGTGATGCTCTCGTACTACGATAAACGATACATCCCGGGGGGTGGTTAGTGGGTGAGTTGCATCGCCTTACCATATACGCTTACTACACTTACGATCAATTGAAGTATCGCGTAACGGGGTGGCAAAATGTGCAAACGTAATGCACGGGAAGAGCATGCACGAACGTAAGAATGTGGCGTGATCAAATGATGAATGAAATTGAGTACTCTGAACATTCCTTTTTGTTTCGTAAAATGTCAGCACGAACCAAAAATATTCTTGAAATCTTAATTTTG
This sequence comes from Anopheles epiroticus, assembly GCA_000349105.1. NCBI lineage: Eukaryota > Metazoa > Arthropoda > Insecta > Diptera > Culicidae > Anopheles > Anopheles epiroticus. The sequence continues at coordinate 356,945 of KB669892.1, forward strand.
TGGAAGGACTCCTAATGAAGATAGATCGATGATGTCGATAATAGGTGCTTAAGCAAACTTTAAAAAGATCTCGATCACAAATCGTGATTCCTAAGACACGTAAATTTGCTAAAATCGCTTTAGAGTGGTACCACTTTACTAAACTTTTATGTTCACTATTTTCATAGTGCTTTTATGTCGATTTATATTATGTTGAATTTTATTCAAAATTAGGTTACTACAACTTCGATGAACATTACTACGTTATCGATGAAATTGTTGTAAAGAACTTTAGGTAAGATTCATAATATTGAACTTAAGTCAGGAAAGAAATTGCGCGAACATGCTAAGAACATTACTTCACTTACCTCTAGGTGGATACTACGCGCGTTCCACTGATAACGCGCGTTCCAATGTGTACGGCTCCGTTCCTTCGGCGCAGTGTATAGCCAGCCAATCGCCAAAACGTCACCACTACTAACACAAAACCGTCAACTGGCTGGAACGGCGACAGCAAACGTGTGCGATGTGTGCGCCCGTCGCGGCAAGTGTATAAATAAAATCGTCGCGCTCACAACAGAACCTATTCACGTATCAACCATCCGCTCCAGCAGACCTGAGTCAACTCCGGTTTCGGAAAATAAAATCCACATCCTGTCCACTCGCGTGTGCCTATGTCGCGCCATTCCCCGTTTGCGTATTGCGTAGTGTTCGGGTTGCCTACTGTTTGACAGTTGGGAATTGTTTTGGTGTTGTTCCTGTTTAATTCGGCAACGTGCGTGCTGCCGAAAGGAGAAAGCAACACAAAGAGGAGAGAAAGGGAGAGTGTGTGTTAGTGTGAGAAAGTGAAACAAACGACCAGACAACAGTTTTCGTCCTGGCGTCCGGTCAACGGAAAGGAATGCCCTTTAACTGCAGTCGCGATTGTGTAGGTATTCGATACCGCATCAACTCGCTGCACCAGACCTGGAAGTGGCTGCATCAGACGATCGCCCTGCACGAGTACCTGATTTCGATGAGCGCCGCTGACACGAATAACAGCAGCCGAAAGTCGCACCACCATCCACTAAAGCAGCAGCAGCAGCAGCAGAGCATCGTCGTTGCGTGTTGTTAAAGAAAAACAAGTGTTGGTGGAGAACAGAGTGTGTTTACTTAAGGCATTTTATAGTTAGCTCCATAGCACTAAGAACGTTAATAGCGTGTAACAAAAACTCTACTCAGCCTAGCATTGCCTTTCTGTTAGTAAAAACGAAAAGATCGCCTTCAGATCATCAACAATCGTGTAAAACTCTAGTCAAACCGTGACCACCACTATTACGTGTCTTTCAAAACAAGAGCGGCAAAGACAACAGTTTCGTCTCGTGTGTGTCTTACAAAAATAGAACTTTTGCGTCCGTTAGCTAACAGTGAACCGCACTGCCAAACCTCGTCATCGTCACCGTCTTCCCTCAAGTAGACGTGCGTAGCAAACAGTTCATCCAAGACTGACCAACAAGACGGACGGCGGTTTTGTGTATCTCCTCGGAACCAGCGTGAGAAACGCCAAGCACAACAGGTGTCCACGGGCTACGAATTTGCGTATCAAAACAAAGCGAGCCGGTTCTTCCGCCCTCAAAAAAAACAGGCAAAACAGAACAAAACAAAGAACCATCGACATAACAAAAAGACGCACAGCCTACGTTATAACAAAGAAAGTGCAAGCGATCGTATTCGACTCTGCGTGTGTGCCTTCCCGTGTGTTGGTGATACCCGCATTCGCTTGAAAAGTGTGTGTGTGTGCGTACGAGAATCCCCCAGCAGGCAAGCAATCAAGCAGACGAACAGCTGGTTATCGGACCAAACGAAGAAGAGCGGAAAAAAAACCCATCACCAACAGGCTCAAGATGGCTGCCATGGTAGCGAAACGATCGCTCTGCCGGATGTACGTCCTTTCCACGGTTTCGCCGGCGAGCACGCAGCTCTTCCGGCAGGCCGCATGCTGCTACTCGTCGACGAAGCATCCCTTCCAGGGTGGCGAGGGAAGCGGAAGCAGCAGCCCCACCGGCCACCTTACCATGTCCAGCAGCAGCAAGCAGCTGTCGACCGCCGACATTAAGAAGATCCCCGACGCGGAGGTGCGCAAATCCGTCTTCATCTCGCAATCGAACGACGTCTTCACGAACCTCGCCCTGGAGGATTGGATCTATCGCAACTTTGACCTAACGCACCATCACATCCTGATGCTGTGGATTAACAAACCGTCGGTGGTGATCGGCCGACATCAGAATCCCTTCTCCGAGACGAACGTGTCGGCGCTGGCACGGAACGGTATCGAGCTGGCTCGGCGCAACAGTGGCGGCGGTGCCGTCTACCACGACTTGGGCAATCTGAACTGTACCTTCTTTATGCCGCGGGCTCGCTACAACCGGAAGTACAACCTGACGCTGCTAACGCGCGCCCTGTACCGGGAGTACGGCATCAATGCGGAGCTGTCCGCACGAGACGATATCGTACTGCTGGGCAAAAAGGTAAGCAATGGTGGGAAAGTTGTCTACAGAGGGCCTTTTTTTACCTAATTTTAGGTGGAGTCAGAAAACCGGACGATTTGACTTGAAACGGTGTCCAATACGTAGGACTGGTTGGTGAAAGCTAATTGAAAAATTGAGGACAATTCAACTATTCATTCCAATAGTTGATTGGAAGAAGCTTGAACGATTGTGACACAACATGAGTTGGTCATGTTTGAGACAACTCCAACACTAGCAGATTATTTGAGAGAAATAGGATGGTCACATAAAGCTATGCTTCACCAGGACTTTAATTTTGCTTATGTTAAACATATTTTGAAATTTAATGCATTTAATGAACTAGAAACTGTGAAAAACTTGAAGCAAGGGATGAGACCATCGTTTTCCTCTTCTCAAACGAGGCCATTCTCTTTACCGCAATTAACTCCCACGAAGGACGCACAGATGAGATACGCCTGTTCGGTGTCTGTCGTACGTGCAATCAATCACGTCGTCCTCCTTGCTGAAGACCCTTTGGTTGCCATTTTTTGCACTCCCTTGTTTTGTGCATGTGCTTCTCAGCTCAAGTTTGCAGCGCAGATCGTAGCTATCCATACGAACAAACTGCGCAGGGAAGCGTCGGTGACGGCGGCGGCAAGTTTCACGTGTTGCGAGCATGACCCACAAAACCGGTTCTGCTCACATACCTACATTACGCTCAGATCGGAAGGAAGCACGCACACACATAACGCATCGGGCGGGTTTACATATACCGAGTGCACGTGCACTGGGGGTAAGAATTTGCATACTCTACGCGCGCGCTTACCCTATGGAGCGTAAGCGTGTGTGCGTGCGTCAGTATGGGGCGCACGATCAGGCGAGCATAGAGGAGTGGGCAAGCTTTTAGATAAGGCGCGCAAGAGCGTCGAATGGTTTTTTTTTGTCCCACTGGTTCTTCCCAACGCCACTGGGGGCTGACCGATGTTCACCCTTGAACCTCGTGCCTGATCTCTTCTGAACCGTCGTCGTCTAGTGATTGAACATAATAACGAGCGGATTGGACGTCCAGTGTCTTGTGTTGCTAGGCAACAGCGACAGGAAGATGCCCGCTTAAAATTCTGCGTTCGGACGCGGTTGTTACGACGCACAGGTCGTTGCCTGCCTGCACTCGCCTACTCTATCGGAATGTATCTAGGGTGGGAGATCGACTGGAGCTACTAAACCGGCCCCTGCACCGGGTTGGCTGGGCGAAGTCATTGACCCCGAGCGTTGCAGAATGTAAAGTCTTTGTGTAGTGTACCGTTCGATATGTAAATAATGCCTAAGAATAGTATTTCCTAAAAACACTTCCTTAAAAACTCATCCTTAGTAACACTCAAAATAAAAACCAGTTGGAAAAGTTCAAATCAATCACGTCTGCAATGACTGACCCTGGACTTGGCGTTGTCTGGTACATTGCCATTTGATTTGATGCTTATCTGGAAAGACATTAAGAATAGAAGTTGCTTTTAAAGATTGTGTGTGTGCTCACTAATCTAATCGGTTGTTTTTTGTTTATTTGGTGGCCGTTGTGTGCCGGGGCTGTTGTTAGGCCAGGAGGACTCTCTTGCACAATTTCTTATAATTATGTTCTAATCCCCAATAACTTTTTTTCTTTTCTTTGTTTTTTTAGATATCCGGCACAGCTGCAAAACTAGGCCAACCGAACGCTTATCACCACTGTACGCTGCTAGTAAACTCGAACAAGCTACACCTGGGCGCATCGCTCGAGAAAGATAACGTAAGTAGTGGCTTTGGAGTTTCACAGGCACATCCAACTGCAAAACAAACATAAGGCGTCGTGCAAGAACCCCGTGAGAGATCCTCTACCAAAGCAAAGAACCGAATTGACTGTTGCTAAGCGAGGATGCGAAAGCAAACAGAGAAGCAATAACAGCACAATCATAGAGAGAGACCGACAGATGGCCTGATCCTAACATGATAAACCGGTTGGTCACACCATACCATAAATATTGTCTCGCCCTCGCTCCTTCTATGCTTCTTGTTGTTGAAGGAAAAGACAAACAGTGACTTTCCGGGAGCATTTGTTCATCACGACCAGAACTCTACCACGCGCTTGATGAAAGCGAGAGTGTGTGTTCGACGGGGGTGGTTTTTTGTGATGATAAATTGTATCACAATGATAAGACTTTATGGGGGAAACAGCTGATACGGTCAGAGCGCTGGAACAATTGCAATTGCAGACGGGCTCACAAACGCCGGGGACTGTATTGATAAAGGTAGTCTATTTTAGCGCAAGAGTCAAAAACAGAGCAATTTGCTAGGTTTGCTTGAGATAAGATCCCATGATCAATTGCCTCCCTTGGCGATGGTTGTGATCTTCTGCCGAGTGTGTGATCAAACCTTTCCTGTTACCAACTAGCCACAGCTGATTGGCACCCAAGTGCGCGGAATAAATTGCATTGCATCAGCCAGGCACCCCTTTGTGTTCTGTCGGACGGCGGCACGATTTCGCGGATGAGTTCATCACCACACACGATTGAGGTCCGCGAACCCCCGTATCCTTGACCACACTCACTGAACTTTGTACGGTGAGTCGCTTCTTTTTTCGCTGTACGCTTGCCGGTAAGCATCCAGCAACAGCGAACGAACTCGTGGGCGAATGCGTGGCTGATAAATAATAACAGTAACGCTGTGTTTCCTCCCTTTCGATAAGAGGAAATCGTGCAACAGGGGATGAAGAGCGCATGGTGTGTTTGGCTGGAACAAAAATTAAGGCCAAATGTCTATGAACTGGTTCGGTGGACCGGTTCGAACCGGAACCGCGACTGATAAGTCTTCTTTTCGCGGGTGTGTTTTTGTGTCCTTTTTGTTTGATGGGGCTCAATCTGTGAAAACACTCTGTGTTGCGTTTGCTTTGTAAAGGCGAGAGTGATAAGAGCCCTCAATTGGGGGAACGGGGAGTCTGGTTTAAAGATACACCCCCCTTCATGCACACATGTACTTTGTTATGACCAGCATTGAATGATAATGATTGGCAAATGACCTTATTTTTTGGGCATGGCTGGCCGGTTAGAAACTTTCCGCTGTCAAACGAGATGGCTGCCTTGGAGAGTAAGAAACGAAGAAGAGTCGCCACCAAACAATGAACTGATTAAGATGGTAGCATATGCCTGTGCGATAACAGATAACGATAGGTTAAGGAAGATGTTTACTCTGTTGGAGAGGTGGCAATAGCGGCAATAACCCTCTCAAGACAAAGAAAGCTACATTTTCCGGCGTGAGAAGATAATTTCTTTAAAAGGTTAAGATAGAATTCATCTTGGGGGAAGATAAGACATTAATGTCATTCATCTTTTCACTCAAATGCTTAAAGTTTTATATCTAACAAATAGGTGTCGAAGGAATCATGAGCGTATCATGCATATCATAAGACTATTGAAAGATTGATTATTGTATAGTCCTTACCATCGTATGGGACCAAAACTCCTTCGGATAATCTGAAAATTGACCTTCTGAAACAATGTTATATCATTGTGAACACTGTTCGTACTATCATCACAATACATTTCTTGCTTAAAGAATACTAAAGAAGTTCTAAACTTACTGGAGGTGATCATTGACTCGCTTAAGGTCTCCTTTAATCATTCATTAGAAGATGTTATTTTGAACAGATCTAGAGGCAATTCCTGTTCAAAATTAGACCTAAAATAATTTGAGTGTGTGAAGAATAGTAGGATCGTACGTGTCATTTGGTATAATTGTTCCCAAAGATTTTTTGGGGCCATTTTAAATCTATTGTCTGTTCAGTACATCAAGTCCTAAACGTTCCAAAAGCCGTAGAAATAATATTCTTGTAAGATTTAATGATTTCAATGAAGAAACGCAAGAGACAATCAGAAGAATTGAGGGACATTTCTTTTTCTCATGATCAGAATGCCTTATCCGACTTGATCTCGTGCTCCAAACATCCCGAAAAGCTACGTCCACACACTCCAGCAAACCATATTCAATTAGATGGCCAAATGGCTAGAGCCCCTCTGCATAGGCTATAACATTGTAGCTAAACTGTATAGTACAACAAGCTCCAAAGTGCTCTCAGTTGCTGTTTCTGTATTACTACATCCACACTCTCACACACCGTTGATTGCCTCTCCGTTGGTGTCTATCTCCGTACCCGGGGCGCGCCACCACCAATTTATCTCGATTAAAATCGTTTCACCACAGTCAGGTTTTAAATGAAAACCGGCACGAACCGGTTCCTGTTCCGATAGAGCGAACCGGAATCGTGCCTAGGGCCTCCAGAGTCTGCATACACGAATCTTCGTTCCCTTCCCTGCTGCATGTCGGTGGATGATGCGTTTGTACACTTGCCATATATGACGCCGTAACATTGTAGAGCAGCACACACACGCGCGCGCCCTTTGTACTGTGACCGGCTTCGTTGGCGGGGAGTTTTGGTTTCGATTCAGGAATAGAACTGAAGGACACCGCTGGTCAATGGTTTGGGTGGAGGGTTGGCATGTGTTTTGTTAACATTTTGGCGTTGATAAGGGCCTGTTGAACAATCTTGCCCGCCTGACTTCGATGCGGGGAGCCCGCCTGGGGGTTATCTTTGTTAGCACACACTTGTTTCTTTTTGGAGCGAACGATCGTTATGGGAGATGCCTTTTATGAGTACACAGACACACTTGCATTGGAATTATATTGTTAGTACATGTTTTTCGTGTTTCGCCCTTCCCACAGGTTGAAATAACAAGCAAGGCTACGGCCTCCATTCCATCTCCAATCAAGAACCTCGTGGACGTTAACCGAACCGTAAACATCCAGCAGCTCCTATCGGCCATCGGGTAAGTTTGTTGCGCCGTTCAGAATTTTTACGCATCTGTGTGCTTAATTTAAATGTTTTTCTTTTCCACTTCCATCGCTGCAGCTACGAGTTCCTTCGCACCCCCGCCACCCAGCTGACCGATGGGGGTCGGGAGCTGCTGATGAAGCAGCGCGGTTTTCAACTGATCAATCCCACCGACAAGTGGTTCCCGGGCATTACCGAGCTGCGCGAAAACTTTGCCTCCTGGGACTGGCGGTTCGGCAAGACGCCGAACTTCTCCGTCCAGAAGTCGATCCAGCTGAAATCGGCCGGTGCCGGTGCTCCCCACCACCAGCAGGAGATGAAGGTGAAAGTTGACGTAGAAAAGGTAAGGTTTTCACAGCTGCTTATCAGCTTCAGTTGAATGGGAGCTAATCAGTCGTTTTGGTTTTGTTTTGTCTAGGCATTGATCAAGGAAATTAGTCTCATCCTGCCAAACCACGAACCGATCCCGGTTGTGTCGGATATGGTTGGACGGGCGTACAGCGAGGACTGCTTCCACGGCATTGCGGAAGCGCTGAAGGGTGCCAGCACCGAGAACATGCAGCAGGCAATGGGCTTATGAAGGTTAGTCCTGCCAGCGACTGCCACCGTCTCCGCCTCCGCCGTATCTTCTTCCAGCAGCGGTGATGCAACTGGGACGGAGGACGACAACCAGCGCAGCTGAAAGCGAAACGCGTCGCTGACTCACTTGAAATTCAAACCACTGGGGGCGCGTATGTGGGCATTTGAAATTCTAACACACCGCAACAAATAGCAGTTGGTTACCGGTCCCATGCACATACCTCTTAGGCTAGCAACAGTACAGTCAACGAGTCGATCGTACCTCGGGACTGCCTCCCATATATGCAACCCTGAACTCGGAGGGAAGACCCCTGAGTTACAACCCGATGTGTTCTTGTGAGTGTGTGTGGATTAGAAAAGCAAATTTCATAATGAATGCAAAATAGCAAAAGGGAAGGGAGAGGACACGGTGTGTTAACGAACAAAACCAGTAACCTTATTTTGAGTAAGCAAACGGTAAACAACCACGGTTTCAACAAGCAAGGAGGACAGTAAAGAAGAAAAGAAAGAGTCAATCGATCGACCTTGCATAACATACACCCTCTTTTTACCTAGCCTAACCCCTCCTCCCCCACAGACACACCCCATCGTGACCCCAACTCTGGCCGGCATGTGTACACCGACTAATCAGCTGTTTGTTTGTCGGATGTGGCAAAATGCAATCGAAAGCGCTGTTTTGCGGGCCATTTCATGCGTCATCGGCTTTCGTTTTGTCTTATTAGTTTGCATTTTCGTATATTGCTTTTAAAACACCCGCAACAATTAAGTAGAGAGAGCGGGAGTGAGAGATAGAGACGGGAAGTGTTAGAGAAACGTCTGGAAAGTAATCCTCAATGCAAATCAATACGCGGATCTGTTTATTTGCTTTTTAATAGTTCGTATGTGTTGTGTGCTGAAGGAACTGATAGCTAGTTTTTATGTGATCATGAGGATAGATAGAGAAGAAATTGTGATTAACTTTAGAAATCGACTGTTGACAGAGCAAGAGCCAAGCTTTGCTGCAAAATTGACCTTTAATACCGAGCACTTCAGAACAGGATTCTTGTTTATTCACTCTAGGCAATAATTTCGCTTCAAAGTTTTCCACTGTCCCAGTGGCAATGACAGGACGAACAGAACAGACCCGCTGCTGGTAGTGTAGATTAGTTTAGAGCTTCTTTAATCGACTTATTCTGCTTTTAGTTAGGCTATCTTTAGTTAGTTACACCCTCACGAGGCACTGCTTGTGCCGGTCTGTTGTTCCGACAGCCTTTGAAAGGTTGTTAACGGCGACACATCGGATACATCAAGAATACGATTCATATCACTATCGTCTCGACACACACCACAAGTTTTAGTTGGACGGCTGGTTGGTGTTCGTTTTTATACTAGGTTTACTGCAACTACACTTATTTTCAATGTTAATGTTTGACTTTGGTGTTCAATTTTGCACGTCCCAGGATTTACTGTATTTTTTCGTGAAATGTGACCTTGTAAAGTTTAATTCCAGAATTATTTCGTCTATTTTTGCTGTTCCACCCATAGGATGTGGTAGTACTGCTGTAGTAGTGTTCAATGGAAGGAGTTAAAGTAGCGTAAAGTTTGAAATGTAGAGTTTGTGTACTTTTGGATTAATCGCGCAACCAGTTGTTCATAGATTGTTGATCATAAAGACCAAATAAGATAGGCTATAGTAAGCGTGCTAATAAAATATAAAAATGTTCAAAAGAGAAATATTGAAGGTGTGTGTCTTTTTTATCTAATAAATGTTGTTACAATTTGAAAGAGACTTTTTCTGATTGCTGGATCTCGTGAGTTTGTTAGAACACACAGAAGACAGACTTCCTCTAACGATGCATATCCCTTTCCCCTTTTGTAGGAGATTTGTAGAACGATGCATAAAATCCCTTTTGTAGATGTTGCTAGTAAACGGAAGTTAAACGCTGCTGTAAACGGAACGCTCCTTGCTCGGACCCTACGGCGTACAAACTACGGCTCTTGTGACCCCCTCCTCATCTATGTGTAGATCGTTCAATGACGTTTATGCACTCTTCGATTTTAACCTTTCCCTCCACGCATTTAAAGATCGACTGATCCACCGTCCAGTGTCCTAATTGTTTTATATGTTCGGACCTTTGTTTGTGTGTTATTTAACTTTGAGTTATAATCGTTCGTCTTGACTTATTTGTCTATAGACTTAAATAAAGAATTAAACTGGCAATAGAGAACAGAATTACAATCATTAACTTGTGGGCGCAAATGGGGACTGCATTGGTTGAATCGTTTGAAAAATTCAAGTCGTGATGTACCACGTGATCCAGAGGATTGTAAAAACAAAGCATAATCACACATTGTGAACGATACAAAACAGTCATCTAATAGAAGTTTAATCTTATCTAAATTTAAACTTTCCTGCAACTTTCAAGTTCAAAATAAATGAACATTTTGAAAAATGTTTCAACTGTTTATAGAAACGAACAGACACACCGCACCGCTAGCATTTGCTATTCCAGTATTAAACAACGCAGTATAAATTTACAGCTTGTCAAAGCCAAACTGACGTCTTCGCTAGATAATTGCACAAACGTCAAGCACGGTTTCTCGTTCTCGCTTTTGCAAAAAGTCGCAAGATTGTGCTGAACACTTCGGGGAATACTTTTCCGAACGTTTTTGCAGACGATAAAAATGTCGTACCTCGCACGCAAAGGACCTGCCGTTTACTGTGAGTGTTCTAGAACGTTTCGAGCGCATTTGCTATGCGCTTCGTGTTTGTTTTTTCGTCGCAAAACGCATTGTTTTGGCGAGCCTCAGTGGTCTGGCTCAACAAATTACATAATGTTAAGAAAATTGTGTCCTTTAAGAATCTCGCGCACGAGAACGGGCTGATGCATTGTTTACTAACTGTCTAATGTGCTTTTGTTTCCTTTTCCAGCTGCCCTCGGAAAATGGGCCTACAACATGGCTGGTTTTAACCAGTACGGTGAGTGTGTGCCCTGATGGGTTTGTTTATTGTGACGCAGACAAGGGGAACATTCGCGACAACCGTCCCGAACCCGGCTTCTCGTTGACCTTGTTGACCGTTTCATTCTTAACTCCACTCCACCGGTAGGTCTGCATCGCGATGACTGTCTGTATGAGAACGAGGACGTGAAGGAAGCGATCCGCCGCCTGCCCGAGAAGCTAAAGGATGAGCGCAATTTCCGCATTACGCGCGCCCTCCACCTGTCGATGACGAAAACCATCCTGCCGAAGGAACAGTGGACCAAGTACGAGGAAGACACCAAGTACCTTGAGCCGTACCTGCAGGAGGTGGTCCGAGAGCGCGAGGAGAAGGTGAAGTGGGAATCGAACAAGTAAATGATGTTTCGATACGATGCGCACTGCCGTGGTGTTTGAGCGATCTGTCTCACGCCGATTGATGACGATCGTGGAAGAACATCTCCATGCTGGGGGTGTTGCGGGTGTGCTACCCGTTTTCACCCCGTCACGGCATTTGTGTATTATTGTGCAAAATTAGGAATAAATCATGTATCGTTGAACCACAGCAGGAAGGAAATTTCATGTATTCTTGAGGAGATCGAGAAAGCTCCGGAGTGTAGCAACCATTGGGAAAGCTTTCGGTTGACGCAACAAGGGGAAAAGCTCTGTCCGCGCTGTCAGCTGATTTTGACAGCTAGGTTTGTTTACATGCAGCCGCACTTCGAAGATATCGTGCCCTATGGCCCATTCACTGCAAGATGCTGTTTAGTTAAAAATAAACCCCGAAAAAATAATTAGTGCTGATGCCGGAGGAAGACGATTTCATTAGAAAATGTAAGTAAAAGTGTTAAACTATAGAATGTGCGTAATACGTGTTCTTTGCATTTATGTTGTGTCTTAATTTACGAATTCACTGCTTTTCCACTTCAATATAAGAAGAGGAGTGTTAGCAATGGATTAATCTCACCTTCCCAAAACACATTTATCTATATTGTGCGTGTAATCGATAGCTAGTAGCGGATGTAAAGCTGCATGATAACAATAATCTACAAATCGATACATGTTTTTCACGAAGACGAGGATTTCAGTGCGTCGGTCTCAATACGTGTTACAGGACAATTGCCCTAAGTTTTCGTGCTTTTGGTTATTAATTAACCTGAAAGGATTCTTATTATTTTCTCTCCCAGTATTTCACTTAGTTTACATTAACGATCGCATCGTATTTGTTTGTGCATTCGTAAAAAAAGGTCACCGCTCTCCCTTACACGTGCAAAACCGCAAAAAATAGCAAAAAGGGCAATTATGTACTCGTCATTAAATGTGTACACATTTTTTCCCTCACCTGTACCTGCATACTTAATCATTTCGGTATCTCGTTTTAATTGCAGCGTGTACTACAAGTGCAATTACATCACCATCTGGCCTCCACCAACAACCGTGCGCTGCCTGGTCTGTATCCTGGGACGCCTGCCACACCACCCTGTCAGCGCTGGGACCCCTCACCGGGAGTGGATTTTTTTTCGGTTGCATGTCTTTTTTTGCGTTGCCAGTGTTGACTTGACACGGTACAACGGTAATCGGGACCAACGTCATGAAAACGTGTGCCAAACTGCGACACAAAACGACGTCGTAAGCTGGTACAAAACCGTGCCAATCCGACGTCGACCAGTCGTCTGTGCTAAATATGTTGAGACCTTATGAGATGGTGGCAGTTTGGAAGCTTTTTAGCAACGTTTAGATCGAATCACTCGATTGAAACAAGTGTCTGAATTTCGTGCACAACGCAAAACGAAAACACAAAATCGGCAAACGCAATTGCTTTACGCAACGCGCGCGCCGCATCACACACACACATTCTGCGCGAACGTGTTGGCCCATTTTCTGGTGCGCATCTAGCCAGCCATCCCGGGAGGAACCGTTCGTTAAATATCCCCCCGTTTTACGTTGCTCTTTACCCTGCTCCTCTGTCCCGTCTATTAATGAAACAAACCTTTTAGCGCAAATCTTTGCAGCAGTTTTGCATCACATTTCAACCGGCACAAACGTGTGCTGCTTTGGTTCCACGTTTCTGGGGGTAGCGAAAAGCGCCAGCTGTGCAGATTTGAATTTTCTCCCGATCGTGTTAGGCTGTGTGGCGAGGGGTTGCCTTAACGCGTTGCGTTATCAGCGAGCTGTGTGCGTGTAGAGCATATGTTTTGATACACCCTCATCCTCCCTCCCACTTCCGATAGGGCAGTGTGTATTTATGCAGCTGGCGGTTTTTTAATACCAAAGTGCAATTTTCATCCCCCTTCATTGTGTGTGTGTACGTGTTTGGGGTGTACTTTTCTCTCTCTTTTACACACGAATACAAACGCGCGTAGTAAACGTCGGTGGAGACGCGGTCCCAGGGTGGTGACAGCAGGGGAAGGAAGGCAGCGTTAACCGCGAGAGTGCGTCGTAACAGTCGTCGGTCGGGAAGAATTGTGCGAATTCAGCGGCCATACCGTACACAGGCATGTACTGGTCCGTCAATCGGCGCTTCTTCAAAAGGTGATTAAAACGCAACAACGCGTTCCGGAACAGTTTGTGCTTAGAGTGGTTCCCGTTGCCCTGTTGCTATCGTTAAACATTATAAAGTGTTAAATTAATTTAAACATTAAAACAATCCGTTTATTACGTTGTAAGGGATTACAACTGCAGTGCAAAACAGAAAAAGGGCGTCTCCATGACGACGCACCGCATGTGTTAGTAGCGTGCTGTTGCTTGCTCTCTCTCTCTGCGTGTATGTGTGTGGGGAGGATCGGAGTGAATTTTACGCATCAAAAAACCGGCTCAAAAGCCGCGTCAAGTTCCGCAGTTTAAGCCAAACTCACGGTTTGTCTGTGTGTCGCTACAAAATCGGTGTCCCGCGCGTCCGGATATAAAACCCGATCTTCGTCTTCTATTAGCGTATCAAATTCAAGCACAGGCACGACGACGGGAAAGTGAATCCGAGGCAACACGGCAGCAGCAGCAGCAGCAGCAACAAGCAGTGCATTCCGGGCCCATTCTTTGTTCGATATCAAGGGTGTATGCTCTGTTTCCTGCTTGTGTGATTGCGAAGAGAGCGAAGAAAGAAGATTCCTCTAACGCTACCACCCTTCAACCAAAGCCTACTGAGTGTTTGTTTGCTGTGTGTGTGTGTGCGCTAGCATGTGATTCATCGCTCTTTTTCCTTCAGTAACCGATCAGCTGGAACCCGTGTGTGTGTGTGAAGATCCTACGCTTTTTCCTACCTTTTCTTACTTTAAAACACACCACCCGCACTTTCCCGTACGTGGTGAGCCTTTGGTAGGACCGAAAAGGAATCACCTGTGTCCCCCTTTTGCAACAAACCCTCCCGGTTCCCCGCCATCGAAAAAGGAAAAGAATCCAGGGATGGCCATGTTCGATCTCGATCGTCTCATAACCGATTTCTTCAAGACGACCGTCCTGCCCGGGATAGCGATCGGGCTGTGGTTGACCGATCTGTAAGTAGCAACCAAACCAAACCGCGTAATGTCCTTTGTTGGCACAGTACTACACCCGTTCTGCCTACCCCACCGCCCTCTCGCCCCTTGGTATTGTGTGCTATCCGTGTCTCTACGATCGTTTGTTTTGTTGCACTTTGTCTGTCTCTTATTACCAGAAATCTAAACGAAATTTTGTTACGTAAGTTTAAAATGAATCCGTTTCTGGGTGTCCACGCACAGTCCAGAAACTCCGGAAGAAAAAGGACCGTTAATAGAATCAAGCAGCGTTGGCGACGCGTTGGCCCAAGGGCGTCTGGACGCGATTTAAATCGCAGATCGCGATCACAGATGGTGGGCAGTCGCGCGAGGCATTTCTAGAAGATCGTACGATCAGCAAACCTTTGTTTGCCATTTAAGCTTGTATTGCTCAGTGTAGTTTAATATCATTTCATTTACTTTGCATAACTTGCAGCTTATTCGACTCTTGCATTGTAATTTTAAATTTTCGTTTTCGTTTACGACTTTTTTTTGTTGAGTAATGTGTCTGTTTGTTCTTGTTTTCACTGCACTCTGCTGTTATCATTGCTTTGCCTGTTTGATCGTCCCGCTCGAGTGCCCGATTTTGCATGGAATTTTGCTCTCTCTACAGATGCTACGATCGACCAGAGGGAGACGGCGGGAGTATTGTAAACCAAATTGCTTTTGTTTCTTTTTTTACGCAATCGATGGTTGAACTTTGTGCTTGCTGATTACCATTGTAATGTTGCTTTTTTTGCTGCATGCATAGGAGGATGTTTGTGAGTAGTTACGCTCATTATGTCTTCTGATAGAATGCGGTATTAAAACATTTTAATAATATACATAATTGCGTATAGGAATTGTGAGTTTAGCTGTTATATGTTTATAACTTTTGAGTGTCAAATTCATTCCAAATTTAGAGTGGATTCTATCAATTGAAATTGTATCCCAATGTAATACAATTTAATATACTGTTTGCAAATTGCTTCCAGTGAGCCCTACGAATGAAGATGTACTATATGCTATTTTATTTCGTTTGTAGTTAGTATTCAATTCAAGTGATTAGATTATTCCACTCTGTTATCTGATTTTAGCAACAAGATTTGGTTGTTTTATTACTAAAAATCGCCGAATGCCCTAATGTTGAGTAAAGGTTTATCGCTTCCGTGGCTTCAAACCCTTGTGGGCACTTGTAGTTCGGATTCGACTCCGCCCCAATCAAACAAATGATTCTGCTTAGAACAACTGGTCGAGATCTAGAATCTGGAAATTGTCAGAGCCGTCGATACTATGGTACTATTAATTGTCGGTTAAAGACCCATTCTATACATCTCCCAACGGTTCTAGACGGCTTCACATGGCTTCGATATTTGAACAGCAAAAAAATCGGAAGCGATTTCGCTTTTATAGCGAACGTATCCTTCAATAGACTAAGCTTAACTGTACTAAACTAATTGAAATTAAAATGCCATCTACTCGAGGGTATAATTTAACGGGCTATTTAGCGAGGTTAATTTTCTTTCGAATACAAATACAGACGCTTATTGAAGGAAATTTTAAACGTTGTTATGCAAAATATGTATTTTCTAGGATCAAGACTTGTTACAAATTGAATCAACTCCGGTTTGAAATGCCTCTAAACCTTTTTTGGGTGATTGATTGATATTGGTTACATGCTTTTTCGATTCGTGTTACTCTTTTTATTTGCTTTGTTTATCAACATTTCCTTTAGCTTGCTGTTATTAATACAATTATAAATGTTATCTTTGCTAATGGTAGCTAAATGACAATCATTCTATCACAAAAGTGCCTGGAAAGCACGGAAATAAATAATCAATTTTTAACTTTCTTCTTACCAGGCTTTACTTCATGCTTTAGTGTTGTTGTTTCTAGTTCTAATTTTATCTTTTCAGTATCCTCTTCCTATGACGGTGTAGTTAGTTGTTCGATTGTCATGTTTTTCTTTCAATAATATTTCTTGTGTAGTTATTAACGGTTTTTCAAATTCGCTTACGTTGTCAGATACGTTTCTTTTCTGGATATAATGCTTAAAACGTTTTTGGACATATTTTACAAGTTTTGTTGTATACGGTACCATCCAATTGGACTGGTACATCTATTTAAAAAAAAAACAGTTTTCAATAGTTTATTATATTTTAGGCAGATATATTAAATCATTATCTCGATAACGGTCATTAAGATTCTCTCTCTCTAATCGAGCACCCATCGACATGTTTTATCAGCTCCCTATGGTACTATTCTCTACTACACATTGAAACGATTATAAAACCTCGTGTCTTCCCTGCTGTCTTACTGGAAAGCGAAAAAAATAAATTTGTTTAACCGTACAAACACACAACCACACAGCTAGACACCTCAGCTCTCGCCACAGTAGTTGGATTGCGCGATAACGAAGATGTGCAGATGTGCCGGGAGATTACGTGACTACGAGCAGGAGGACGACACCGCTTTTTCAGGG
Organism: Anopheles epiroticus; assembly: GCA_000349105.1. Lineage (NCBI taxonomy): Eukaryota > Metazoa > Arthropoda > Insecta > Diptera > Culicidae > Anopheles > Anopheles epiroticus. The sequence continues at coordinate 373,772 of KB669892.1, forward strand.
TCAAGTGCAGGCGTGCACAAACCGCTCGCTTTACTATCTGTGCACCAACGGCATCACCACACGCATCTTGCTCTTGCTTTAGTGGGCGTGTGTGTGTGTGTGTGTGTGTGGGAAGGGGCTTTAGTGTGTCGTGAAGTCCATTCGCACTACAAACTTGCACCTTTGTGCACGCGCGTTCGCAGCACGTCGAGATGCAGCGCGAAAAGATGCCACTGTGTTGCAAGTAAAATGCGTTTTTTTGTGTGCAAAATGTAACCGTTCATGTGTGTTTTATTCGTTTCTCTTGCTCTAAATTGTCTACCAAAAAGTTCGATTTTCTATTCGGGAGCTCTGACAGCTACTTCCTTATTTTCTAATCTGTTTTCGATTACACTCTGCTTCCAGAATCGGGCCGGTGGTATGTGGGATACTGGTGCTGGTATTTCTCGTCGTGTTCGTCATACTACCGATCATCTTCAAGCTCTCCTTTGCGCTTCAAAAGAGTATCCTCTTCCTCACCTTCAGTAAGTAGCTCTAAACGGCAGCCTCAAACCCGCAGCAAATGCTCAAAACCTTTCCGCATGCTCTTTTTAGTAAACTATCCACCCAACTTGGACCTGAAGCGGCCGGAAAAGAGTGGGCTGTATGCGACGAGAAACTTCTACATTCAACACCACGACCAGGAGGAGGACATCGACGTAAAGATTGCCGTGTGGCACGTGCTACCGAACGATTTGGTACGCCGCTACCCGAAGGAACTGCAGGTCGAGGAGGTAAGGTGGTACCAAAAGTGAACGACAGTAGCGGTCCGATAGCAGTGGCGTGCGCCTTCAATGCGCTCACGATTCGTGCGAATCTTCCTCCGAATAGACAATCCGGGGCAGAAGGGAAATGAAGCTGCTTTTACGTTCGGTGGTTATTTTTACCATTTTGTCAACGATTGTGCACCCGTAACGGTCACACGACGGCATTGTCGTGACAGGCGAGGCGACCGTGTTTTTTTTTTTATTTTTGCCGTGGGGCGTACCGGGAAGGTTATGATCATTTTGATCCATTATGCAATTAGCGATAGGATGAGAAAATGGGGAAACGTAAACTAGGAAAATTACAAAGGGTTATTTTCTCGATTTCAAGCACAAATTATTATCATTGCTGCTTGTTGTGGGAAAAAAATCAATAAGCTACGTGTTAATAATTAATGTAATAATACCACCACTTTGATATGTTTTTTTTTTACGATTCGTTAACCGTTGTTCGTTGATGATGAAAGGCTTTCTGTTGAGTTTTTGCGATACGGAACAGCCAATCTCGGTTTATGAATGTTGAATGTGCCACAATTTCACCGCCACTGCAAGTGTTGGCTTTCACATGTCATTTAAAAGAAAGGAAAGTAGGTAGAAAATAGGAAACAACGGCAAGAGAACAAGATTAGATTGCTTTTGTTGTTCTCGCTGGCCGAAACATTTCCTGTGCGACTGCTTCTCTGTAATAGTAATGATATAGTAAGAAAAGACTATTCCCTATTGCCCAGGCTGTTTTCGATCACACGGAGTATGGGCGAAAAGGCATCAAGTTTGTTTCTTTTAACGGTTTTTTTTAGTACAGCTAGTTCTAGTATAACGATTCTTAAATTAAATTGGTTATACTTCTACTTCTACTTACCGTTCTACTATAAAAGTTAGAACTGCTAATCACAATTATGCTGAAGCTAATCGCCAATCAATAATATTTGCCATTTTTATTTGCACCCGTTTCATAAAAAAATCGATAAATCCATCCAACTTAACGAATTTGTCTTTAAATGAGTATAATGAGTGACTGTTCACTCTGTTAACCATTTTTAACAATTTAAATCTGAATCACAATGTTATAAACAGTGACATACACGTTTCGCTTATCACAATCAGTAGCATTGTCTTGTTAATCGCTTTGTAAACAGAACGATTAAAATTTTTACTGCTTTTGTGGTGTATAGTCTTACTTGAAGCAAATACAGCAAGATGTTGAGTCACTATCTTTCCCAGTAGCAGTTACTATTATAATGATAGGATTTTTTGTAACAAATTCCTTTTCCTTTAATTTAATTTCAGCATACGATACCTAACAAGACGCTCCCAACGATCGATGGTAGCACCAGCCACGGTGGTACGATCCTTTCCAACGGTGACCCATCCGACCGGTACAGACGCATCGAGAAAATCCTCCGTGCGGATGATTTCAAGCTAACCGATGAGCAGGCTCAGAAGAACCTGTTCGAGGAAGCGTTACGAGCGTCAACGAACGATGTCGTCCTGTATCTGCACGGTAATACGGCTTCGCGCGGTGCACCGCATCGGGTTGAGCTGTACCAGACGCTGCGCGCGCTCAACTATCACGTGATAGCGATGGACTACCGTGGGTACGGTGATTCGGCCAACGTTTCCCCGACCGAGCAGGGCGTCGTGTACGATGCGCTGGCAGTGTACCAGTACATTACGAGCATCACCAACAATCCGGTCTATCTGTGGGGCCATTCGCTGGGGACGGGTGTTTCCACCCATCTGCTGTCGCTGCTCGCTGAGATGAGCCTGCCCGGGCCTAGGGCGGTCGTGCTGGAGAGTCCGTTTAACAACATCAAGGAAGAGATCTGTGCGCACCCGTTCTCGAAGGTGAGAAATGACTCCATTTTGATGTAAGAAAAAGGAACGCTAATATTAATTTTATATCTTTGTTTTAGTTGTACCGTCACCTGCCATGGTTCGACTTTCTGATCTCCAAACCAATGTACAACAATAATCTACGCTTCGAGTCCGACCAGCATATAGCCGAGTTCCGTCAGCCGGTGCTGATACTGCACGCGGAGGACGATCTCGTTGTGCCATTTGATTTAGGATATAAGGTAAGCGTGTCCGCGTGAGTTATCATTCTCATATGGGCATTCATTTTCCTCTCCCCTCCCAGCTTTACCGCAAAGCACTGGACACCCGGGGCAAATCGTGGGGCCCGATCGAGTTCCATCGGTTCGAGAGGAGCAGCCACTACGGCCACAAGTACATCTGCCGGGCACCGAACCTGCCCGAGATTGTTGTACGCTTTTTCCACGCGTACCGTGACGCACAGTACTAGCGCGTTGAGGGATGCAAATGCAAAGCATATAAGTTTAACGTTTTTACGTACCAAGGTGTAGATTGTTAAGTGAATTGTGAAAATTGTAGCAGCAACACTGCGTGATACAAACACACTGAGAAAGGGACGAAAAGTGCTGCCCTTGACGATAGGTTGACCAAATGTTACTACTACAAATCGTTCGAATTTAGAGCCAACAGTTAGGGGTTCACCATTCAGCGCAACAGTAATTAGATTGTAACGGTTTGTTTCAGCCGACCAGTTGCGAGATAGGTGAAAGCTGAAACTCTTTTTTAGATGAACTATTTCGGAGGAATAAAGCCTCGAACAATAAAGTGAGCTAATTGTGGAAGAAAGTATAGAAATTATTTTTTTAGTGTGACTTACAGTTTGCATTACACTGAAAGATCGCTTGCTTCAGAAAGAATGTTGTAATTATGTGTTAAATGTTAAATGTCAAAATTGCTTTGTTTTAAAATTTCCTTTTTGATTATAATTTATTAAAATTTGAGATTGTTTGTGAGAAAGAAAACTTCTGGCCATTCACCGTGATCCTTGGTAACTTAACCAGTAAGGGGCCCTAAGATATGGAAGTTTGAAGCAATGCGTCCCGCGTTTGGACACCCTTGGTCAATTCTTTTGAAGACCGCAAGAAGAAACCAATCTTTTCATTTGTTTTTTAAATTTACTTTGCCCTAAATTTTTAAAATCGATTTTAATTCAAGATACTTTTTAATTTATTTAATTTTTATCAATTAATAATTTTTCATGTTAATAATTGCAGGTTCTTTGAATAGGTAATTTGGATGAATATTGTATCATTAGAAATCAAATTAGGTGACGTCGGTTGATAGTTGAAACGAAACCCCATTTTTTAATCTTAATTTTAAAAGTGATCCAGTGAGAGAGGGTTAATGGTTATGCTTATTTGCAATCGTTAGAATGACACTCTACCGCCAAGCTTCTACTGTGTATCCTTCAAGACTTCGCTTGGTGCAAACCGCATTAAAAAAAAACTTTAATTTTCGGTAAGTAGTATAGTAATGTAGTAATCAAACCATCCACATACACATTTTTGTAACAATAGTAACGTTTATTGATTGACTCTTTCACCTTTTAAACCTGACTCTAAACGGGTGTCTGAATTAAATTAACTTTTGCTGACCAACGAAACACGATTCAGATTCGTACGTAACGCAATAATGGTAATTATTAAACATATTAAAAGCCACATAATTCTTAAATTGTCGGTGTGTGGGGATGGAGATGGTTGACATTAACAAGTGATCAATAATTTTACAAAAAATCTGTTTTTTTTAATAAGTTTACCGGTTGTAGCTACGGTTGACGGTCGAAGATAAAGCCAGTAGAAAAGGAGAAACGTACCCAACTCTGTATTCGTTCTATATCCTGTTAGGTATAAATTATAAAGACTTCCTTTCGGCGAACATTTTTCATCCCTTTCCACTACCAGTTCCCTGCCCGTTTTCTTGTTTGGTTCTTACATTGTAATGACTAATACGTTTCATCAGATCCGTGAAGCCTGCCGCCCCATTATCGTTTAGGCACTGATTTGTTTTCTTACGCCCTTTCATCGTTTACTATCCCTTGTTAAGGTGTACTTTTCCTCTTTCTTGTCGTTACTATACATCTTTACTTGTTTTCTTATTGTTATTAATATAAAAAATGTAATTTGTAACGTGAGAAACATACAAAGATCAGAAGAAGGATTAAAGCGTTTAGGAGAGAGCTAAAGTTGAAACAGTGCGAGAAAGGTGAACGCGAGCAAAAGCTAGCAAAAGGTAGTTTCTTTTTTTCCGGGGCTCAAACAGTGCAATGCAAACAAGTGAACCTAATCTTCAAAACTAAACTTTTCAATCGTTTTAGGCAGTTTTCCTGTTTTTCTTTTCCTTTCGTAAGATCGTTTTTCATATTGTGTGTGTTCGTAGCAGCGCTGTAGCGTTCGAGAAAATTGTTTTGTTTTTGCATGTTTTGCAGTAGCTTTTTTACAGTTTTTTTTTGTTTGTTTTCCATTAAATTGTTTTCAAATAGTGTAGCAAACTAAAGCAGCGAGTTTTGAAATTTCTCTTGTTCTCGTACCCTTTTTTCGATTTTTGTTGACCTCATTTTTCTACCGATACATTTTGATGTTCTTATTCTAACATTTGTGTGCTTTCTTCTGTTGCTGCTCCATGCTTTTGTCACACGTCCTTTTTCCAGCCACTTGCCACCAGCGATTGTAGTTGTTTGTTTTCTCTGTATAAATGCTCCTTTGGCAGAGAGTTTGTCTGTTTTGTTCCCGGGTTTCCCTTTGGGTTAGGTTTTTGTGTATGTGGAACTGTTTGTCCTAGTACGTCCAGGGCCATCGTAAACTGAAAGGATATGAGAAAGAAATTAGAAAAACCAAAGAAAGAAAAAAATATCTCGTAGGTCCACGCTTAGTCGTAACACTCGCAAACAAAACCAAACAGTTTTGAAGCCAAAATGTTAAATGGGTTTAAAATTTCGTTACAAGCAAAAGAAGAAAAAAAGTGTAAAACGAGAAAGTAAAGTTGAAAATAAAATCGTACAGTCGATAACCCACATGGAGAACAAAATGTTGACAATTTGAGAGATTTTTGTCAACTCCGTGGCCTGTCGCCTTACAAAAAAAGCAAAAAACACACACAAAATTGTCAAACAAAGTGAAACAAAACAAAAGCAAAATAAAAAAAAAACCATTAGTTAACAAAACACAAAAACACTCAAGTATAACAGAATGATCGTTAGCACTTCACAGTAGATAGCAGAAGGATAGAAGTACTTCATTCGATGAGAAACGAGGAGACAAACACAGCAGAAAGCCAATCGTTTGTTAGCACAGTTGAACACACGTGACGGGACTAAAGCGGCAAACAACGGAACAATGGACTCTAGGGACACTTACGAAACGGGTTGCAGCTTTGCTGAAGGGAGCGGGGAACAATTTGCAATACGAAGGGATGGAAGCTTGTTCTTTAAACTTTAAGCATTTTTTTTCTAGCAATTTAGCTCGAGTATTTTTTTCCAAATATGGTAAAAAGTAGAGATGCAAAGAGATATAGAGAGACCGCGTGTTGGGAAAAAAGAGGTATCGGCACAAAACACATCGGCCAGAGCGCACACACGGGATTGGTTTCTGTGTTTTTTTTTAGTTTTTGGTTTGGTCGGTCATCGTGGCTGTCGGTGTACCGCTCCTAATCTCTAAGGACGGGCAGTGAAGACCTTTTGGAAGATGGGAATGGAAATGGGGACAGATTTAAAAACTCGCGGAATCAAACCGGACAGGTCATTGGGCGAGGCGTCAGTGTTAAGCTCACCATCACCATTTAAGGGGGGGAGAAAGCTCAACGTTGTAAAAAACCTTGACTCTCCTCGATCGATACTTACAGCTGCATGGATAGGATTTTCGGATTCGGGCATGCCTGGGGAGCCCGCACGTGGCACGGCTTGTGGCACTGGATCGCACAGTCCCGGCACTCGTAGCCCTGCTTGCCCGGGCGCCTCGGTATGCTGCGATTGCAGACAAAGCACAGGATACCGCTGGAAACGAGACGATAGTGCAAACGGTTAGTGCTCTCCTAGTGTGTCCGCTGCGAGCTCCACTCTCACCCTGGGATGTGTTTCGCCACGAACGTGTGGTCGTTGTAGATGTGCAGCTTGGTGCCCTTGCGCTTCCAGTTCTTCTGCTTGGTGGCCACCTCGAGCGGCACGAGATAGTGACGCACCACGTTGTTCTCCGTCGTTTCTAGTAGCAGCGTGGACTCCTCGTGCACGTACGTGCGCCCACTGCCCGTCGACAGCCCCGATATGGCGGATGACTCCGAGATGGAGGACTTGCGGGACAGGTTGCGGAAAATGTTCGATCCTGGGGAATGCAAGAGAACCGGTTGCTTTTAGTATCCCGCTTTAGGCGCTTGCCCTGGCATGTGTGTGTGTGTCAACCAACTTTGATCGAGCGATGATCCTCGACTGAGCGTTGACGATGCGCTCCGCACGTTACCTCCGGCGGTGGTTGGGCTGTACTGCGGCACGTCCAGCGATTTCGACTTCTTCGAGGGCGTTAGCTTGTTGCGCAGGGTGCCAAAGATGTTGCGCGGCTTCTTCACCGGGGGCGCAGAGTTGACGCTTACCGGTGCACTGTTGCTTAGACTGGCGGTCATGGATTGGGAGGTGGCAGAGGCTGAGGAGAGGGCCGGCGAGGCCGGAGTGGATTCGGATTTGCCCGTACCGTTCAGCGAGCCGAGCTGGCCGGTTGCGGTAGGCTTCAGGAAGGAATTGTTCTGGAAGAGAGAAGCATAATTGATTTAGTTGTTAGTTTTATTACCAGATTTGAAAAGCTTCGAAATGTTAAAAAATGCTTTAGGTTTACTCAAGGAGACATGGTGCGTAACTCAGCAGTGTAATGCGGATCTACACTAGCGCCTCCTGGTGATGGCTAGCGGAACATAGTAGCTTAGTGAATCGGTCCTACTCCGTAAAAAATGTAATTCTTCCTCATTTAAAAAAACTGACCAAAATTACCAAAAAATAGTAAAGTGGAAAGATTATTGAATTTGCGATCTAAATTTGTTTTTGATAACTTCCACTAGCCACCACCAGCTGGCGCTACTATAGCTCAAAATTTTAGTGTATTGTCCTTTAAAGCACACTTTCGTATCGTTCCTTACCATACGGTTCGCTTCGGCCGCCTGGAACCGTTGGTTTCGTTCCGCCATTGCCTGCGCCTTGTTCGACAGCTGCCTGGACGGGGAGGACGGTGACATCGGCGACGAGCTCTGCGTGCTGCCCGACCCGTTAACCATCGCCTGATTGCCCTGGGCCTTAGGACTTCCCGGCCCGGGTGTACTCGTTACCGCGTCTGGGGGGGGAAACAATCACAATGAGAAATCGGATCAATCATCGCATGAACAAAACCCAGGCACAAACAGGCACACGTTTTATTAAAGAAAAAATGATTGAATTGAAAAGTGTAAAGAAATCATTTCAAGTCAAATCTTTAAAGAAGAAGAATGGAGAACACAGTCGCCCTTGCAGGAGCGGATTCGACGGAATAAAAAGGAGAAACAAACAGGCCTGACGGACCCTGGACTCGTTTCGAAGAGTTTGTTAGCTGGCTTTTGGAGTTTTGGACACATGCAGATGGCGGCAATAGCTTCTTGTAGGGAAATGAAAGATGTTTGTGTTTGTTTTCGAAACAGTTTCAATGCTGTTCTTGAAGTGTAATGATTACGTTAGTCTTTCAAAAAAAAAACATAACACATCAACAATGTCGCATTAATATCGCACAAAACCATCCCGATTAGTGGTTTGGATTAATTGGTTGTTTGCCAGGTGCGCAGCAGGCAAAAATATCTTTACTCACATAGATCTCTCCCTCTCTTACTTTCTCTCTCTCTTTCTCTTACTTTCTCTCAGTGCAATTGATTATTTTATGCAATGCGAAACGGCACAAATGGTTTATACATCGACTGCAAAGGCTTTGCTAAGTGTTCCAGTGTTACTACATAGGTATATCTTCATCTACTATCTGTCATCCATTGAGCCAGGCGCAAAGCTGTTGTGAGTAGTAGTGGTAGAGAGTAGGCGCGACTAGTGGCTGTGCTTAAGTAGCTTAGTGGAGTGGAGTTTCTTTTCCCCGCCGTAAATCTTTCACCTCTTCTGGTTGAATGAAGAGTGCAAGTCGCTTCGCTATCTCTTGTTGGCATGCAGCGAAACGGAGCAGAAAATCTACTTTTTACTGTGACAAGTTTAGAATTTCCTTTGAACATTTTGCATCTATATAAGTCGGATAAAACAAAACTAACAGTGCGAATAACGATTGAAGTTTATTTTTCGTACATAAAACTACAGAATACGAACGAGAACAGTTAACAAAAATATTGTAAAACAATAGTAAAACTTAAAGTGTAAAGTTGTAGCTTGGCAACAACGAAACCAGATTAGAATTGAAAAAAAAGGACAACAGAAGAGAGCAAAAGAACTGCTTTTTGTTATTGGTTTCGGAGCTCGAGGATGATGCTCGACGCATGGCGTTTGCAATAAGAGTTCGAAAGTGCTTTAGTCTTGTTTGTGTATTGGTAATTTTGATTTAGTATTCTGAAACAATAGACAAAGAAAAGAAGAAGAAATAGAACAAGAAGAAAAGATAACAAATAACAGACAGCTCGAACAGGGATTATGTGAGAAAGTATACTTTTTTCATTGGAGGATTTGCAGTGATTTTAATAGAAGATTTAATATATTACCTTTAAAAAGGGAGGGGGTAAAAGTGGCAAATTAAGGCTATTACGATAATTTTGAACCGTTCGGGCATGTTACAGAGTGGAGTTATTCAAATTGGAAAGGAATACGAACGATATACCAATCATACAAAAAAAAAGGAAGAAACTTTAATGATAAATGATGCGTGCAATGCAATGCAAAATTGCTAAGGCCACTGTACTTTCAACACAATCGGAATCTACTGATACTGTAACGTTTAAACGTATAAAACCAAAAACCAACCAGTGCACCCAAAGTGAGTTTAGTTTGAAGGGGATAACATAATTTATATATAAAACCAAAGGTAACCTAGGATAACAATCAAAAAACAACATCTCAAACATGAGAAACAAACTAAATGTAGAGAAACTAGACTCAAAGTAACAAAAAGTAAAACTAATAAAGAAAGAAGAAAAAAAACAAAGGTGCAAAGAATAGCTTATAAAAATATCAAAAAGAAAATACACATACTAACGGCGTGTATCCGTATGGCGAGAAAATAGAATGAACGTGAGATGTGAAAAGTGTATAGAGAATGGGCGTTCGGAAGTGACAGTTGGAAATGGTCGGTGAGAGGTGGTTTAAACACAGAAAAGAATAGTTGATAAAAAGAAGGGAAGGTTTACCTCGGGCAAAGTTGGACATTCCGTTCGTTTGGAAGGATTGCTGGGTGTACTGTCGTCGGGCCGCCGGAACCGGTGGTGAGTCGATAAACACAAACTGAAACAATCACAAATAATTAATCACTTTTCGTGTCTGGAGTCAGATTTTGTAACACTTGGAAACTAGTCATTACCTCAACCGTTAAGGAACCGGTAATGGTTTCCGTTTCGTATGGTCGGGGCTGCAGCTCCAGTATCTGTGTCGTGGCGGGACCGTTCGCTAGCTCGTCGATACCTACCAGACCCAGTCCGAGGAACTTTTGGCCACCAGCTGTGTTTGGTGTCACAAGGAAGAGGAAAAGATTTTGGAATGAAATTGGTACTCATATTCGGTAAATGTATTATTAGTAGAATTAGTAGAAGTATCAAGCACACATTTGGATACATAACATTATTTTGAGTTATACTAGATACTATTTTAAAAAAGCATCAAACTATTACTGGTTGTTGTATACAACTTTAACAGAACATGCATCACTAATTATTGCTTCATTTTAAAGAATTTTACTGAAATACTAAAACATTCTCTATTGTTAAATTATTTCCCGCTAGAGGGAGCAACTATACCAAAATACTTAGAGTTCAATTAAGGCTATGAGATAATTTTTGAGATATCTCTTTTAGTTTTTAGTACACTTTTGTCTATGAGACGTGCTTTCCAACGTTCTATCTACTTGTTAAGCTCTTATCACAGTGTTACACTCACATGCATTATGGGTTTTAGAATGGTTAGTATCGGTACATGCAGGCCTGTCGCCACCGGAGTCGACAACCGGGCTAGCGCCGCCGGTTAGCGGCTCAACCGTATCGTTCCGTTCCGTGGCGTCACCCGCTTCCGGACATTCGGCAACGGTGGCCAGCACACCATCGCTACCATTGTCCGGCAGTTCGATCGTTTCTGCACGCGTGTTAGTACTGTCGGCAACGTCCGTCATGCAATCGGAAGAAGCGTTGTTAACCGGCTCGGAGGCAATCTGCTGAGGACCGTCATCACTAGCACCGTCCTCAGCAGCTGTTCCGTCGCGTTCGTTTGTCGGCTTATCATTACCTACTGCTACGGTATCGTACACCTCGAACAGGAGTTCGGTAGAGTGGTTCGACAAATCGCTACACAAAGGGAGTTGGCGGGATGAAGGATAAGGTGGCGAGCGTTTTTTTGTTTGAATCCGAAAGAAAGAGGAAGAAAAAAAAGAAGAGACAAATCGTATACCGTACCACATTACTAATTTGCACTTTACACGCTAGATGGAACGAATTACAAACGCTTCGCTAAACTCTAAAACACCGAAATGATTGGACGGCTTTGACGCTAGAGGGAGCTACTTACAACAGGAAGGTTTCATCCCAGTACGGGCTTTGGCCTGGTTTGGAGGCTGACTGATGCTTCTGAGCCGGTTCGTCCATCTCGATCACACAGTAAGGCTGTGAGCACTGCAAAACAATGCCGAAAGAAACACCATTTGTTAAACACTTCACGTTAAAGCTTTGTATCGTTGCTGTACCTTCAGAAGTCCTTCCGCCTTCAGCACTTTCACTAGTAGTTTGCGTGGGGATGCCGACAGTCCGGTACCGTACGCGTCATCCTGATAGGCACGATATCCATCGTTGTAGCCCTGCCACAATTGGAAAGCAAATTGTATCTTTCAATGCTGTTTGATTCCATCCATCATTAGCAAACATTCTCTCTTACACCGTAGCCATAGTCCGAAGTGACTTCCTCCGACTCTTCGCCCATGATTCTCGGACAGGTGGAGTAGATCGAGAAGTCGACCGGGTAGACCACGTCACGGATGGAACCAATCAGCAGCTCCGTGATGAGATCGATCTGCTTCTTCTCGTCCTGTGCGTTGGCGGTTTTCAGTGGTCCAATGCTGTTGAGATGGATTTTGATCTAAAAATAAAGCGAAACAGAAGTTTAAAACGGAACCTGATCTTCCTCTCATGTGCAAAGTCTTACGTCCGGATAGCCTTCCAGCTTCATCTCTCCCTTGAGTGCAAAGTAGTTGACGATAACGCTGACACGGGACTTTAGGCGCGAAATGGTCGCCTTATAGTGGGACACTTCCGTCTTCTGGTTGCATGACTTGAACGCCTTGATCTGCAGCACGGGTGTCGCGTCGACGTCGAACAGCAGCTCGACCTCGTTCGGTTGATCGGTCGGTTCGCACAGAATGCTGGACAGGTTCGGGGGTAAACTTTCGGGCAGTACGCGCACAACCTCCACAATCATTTCGTGCTGTTCGACGTGCGTGAGCAGAGCCGTGTTGACGGTGGACACCCAATCCTGGAGCAGCTTGTTCACGACCACCAGATCGGAGTACAGCCAGCGGAACAGATGCACTGCCCATTGTGTGATTTGCTGTGTTGGAAGTGGAAAAACAAAATGAAAAATTGTCTGTGGACGGGATCTTGAAGTTCGGAAGACTTACCGCATCAGTTCCATTGATGTTCGAGGGTGGTATCACTGGCCGCTTCTTTTGCGCTTCCGGACCGGGGCTCATGCGGGAAATACGTTTGCGAGCGATCGTGGGCCCACTGGCTACACTCATGCCACCTCCACCGAATCCACCACTGCTTCGTACACCACCACCACCCATGCCACCGCTGCCACCATTGCGAACTTGGGACAGAATGGCTTCCTGGAGTGAGGGAAAGGAAAGAGATTTGTTTTTACAACATGCTGGAATTGCTTTGTTGGCGGTCTGTTGGATCTATAGTCTGTACCTTATAAGTACCTTAGAAAAATGTTGTGTTAATGACGCTAAGGAGTTTATAAATCTTTTTAAAACTATACTCAGAAATGGCACGTGGTCTTAAGTAGTATCCGTGATTTTGTGATACTTTAAAACAACTTGATTTGAATTCTGGAACAAGACGTAGAATTTCTTAAAAATGTTCCAAAAAGTCGTGACAGGTATCTAGCTTATTTGAAACACTAAGATGCTAGAGCTTCAAGTAATCTTCCTCAACCCGAGACGGACTGTACAAAATGAGACTATGAAACAAGATGGTATATGGCAGCACAGAAAATCTTAACCTAGTTCTAATCTGTTTTACTGATGTATGTCCACAAGACGTTGTAAGACTCGGACGGTATTGTTTTTCCTCACATACGGCACCAAAATTACTTATAAAGAACTTCGTCGAAAAAACTGTAAAGATTTCGTTTGATTTCATTAGTGTCTCAGAAACGTATGAAGGTACTGATCCTGAAGCTTCATCCATCTATATAGGTTCTTTCAGCTCCACTTCTTAGTCAGGCTATTGAATGATCGGCTACCAAAGGATGTTTAAGTTCAATCAATGTCTACTATAATGTTTTCTTTTTGCAAATTAAATTGTTGGTGCAGGACTAAGCTGCTTCTCTCGTTTTTTTTCCAGTTAGTTAAGCTCAATATCCTTCAGATAAGTACCTATATATGAGATACATTATATTCTATAAGATAAGGAAGACTATGTTCTGGCTTAGAAATCCGAGATCTACAGTTAATTATTCTTCAAATTAAACTCAGTGCAAAGAGTCTTTGCAATCACTCTTTTGGGACTCTCAACGTCGACTAGCGTCTCAGTGTCTCTTTTGGGATTCTAATCTTTCACTCTCAGTGTTAAGTTTTTGGTCACCAGGCCAACATTTGTCTCTTCTCAGTGTTAATGGCAAGTATTTTCTTCCCTATAACTACTCTTTATTCTATTCAGAGGTTTGAATTAGAGTCGAGTATTCTCATCTGTATACAGGACGTGAGAAGTATGCAAACGTTTCAATTTCTTACCTTCTTGGTGAGCACCTCCTTCGGCTCGGAGACACGCGTCCCGCCAGCCACACCGGCTCCCGCTACCGGCGTGGCAGTACCGACCGGCACGGACGCGGCAGTGGCAGCCGCACCGTCGGCCGCGCCCCCCACCGTAGTGCCCTTCCGCAGCACGTACTTGTCGTAGATCAGTTTGGTCGCAAACACGAGCGAAATCACTACCACGATCAGCGCGAACAGTAACATTACGAACGTATCCATCGTGAGGTCACCGGCTCCTTCAAATACACAGATATAGTCGTCAATTTGATCAGCCAAGTCTTCGGCCATAGCAGTTCGGGGCTACGCGGCCACACGACATAACCGACGGGACGGGCGCGACAACACGGCAACCGCACACACGCACACAACCACACTGCGATAAATATGGGCTTCGAGGTCGGTAAGAGATGTGATGTTGTGAGAAAAGGGAAGAGTTGTTTTGAAGGGTGTTGAGAAGGCGTTCAGAGTGTGTCGGTGGTCGGAAAAGAAAGAGGGCGTGGAAGGATGCTGGTGGTGGATGAGATGGGGCTTTCAGGTCTGTTGATAACAAGCAGTTTAGGTTGTTTGTTTAATTTACTGTTCCATCACACGGTTCGAGTAACTATTAAGAACAAGTTCACCTCGGGAATGGGTTACGGATTATCGGTACTTGGATGAAGACACAAAGACACACGAATACCCACAAATGCACGAATTCACAAAGTCTTTAGAAACGTAAAGAGATTACTTTTAGTAGCTTCATCAGGACACAGCGACAACAAATTACCACAAACTCACAACATTTTATTGTAAATTAATTATGCAAATGATGCTAACAGAACTCGCGCAGCACTTTTTTAATAACTAATTGTATTTAGTAAGAAAACTAAACACAAATTGTTCAGCAAGTATTTCTAACTAATAAAAAGCAATCTTTAATAACTAATAAACTAATAAATAACTAATAAACAGCTTTAGCTATCTTTTTTAGCTCTGTCACTTCAAAATGTTGCCTCTGTCATTTAACAGCTCTGCTTAAACTTTAAGTCGATTTAAGGTGCGCGAAAGCATAAGTGATTCCGACCCGTTGGTGCAGTGAGTTCGCGACCCGAGAGCACCCGACTCCGGGTCGTGAAGTGAATCGCATGACCCACCACTAATACTGACTGCAGGTTTTTGTGAATACTTCAAGATTACCCTATATTGGTGACTACTGAAGACCAGAAACTACAAGATAGAGTCCAAGGAGACGAATAAGATCGTCTGAAGAATTTTAGAAAGTAAGGAGCTTCATCACTAAATTGGAGCTGAGCAGGGGTAAGCAAGTAACTAGTTGCCTCTCTGTATAATATGTATAAAAGAAAAGATGACAATATTCAGCTCTTGACTAGAATGGTCGCACACTTGCTACAATAATTTCTAATAAATAGAATTCAAGAGGAGGATAAAGAGTGTAGAATTCTATCAAATTAAGAGCTTGATGTTTAAAGGTATGAATTCTTCTAGTACCTTTTTCAAATAAGCAATCAATGTAGTTTAACTTTTAACCCGTTTGAAACACATCTTACGTTGTGTTTTATAAAATCTTCCATTCTGATAACCTGACCACATCAATCGCGTCAGGATGATCTCATCTCTCGGTTCGAGGAAACGTTTAAATCATACACTTTCCACTTCTACGCATTTCCGCCTGGAGTGGCAGGCTGCTGCATATCGAACAGGAAATTCAAAACGTCACAATACCGCAACCGGTTCGAAGTTATTCTCAACGATGATCGAATTCGATTCCATCATCGTTTCTCGGTCATCTCGGCACACAGGGGACTAACAGAGGGGTTAACAGAAATCGGCTCGCTCAAATACATTTGTCAATAGTTCAAGTGGGTCCGGGGCAGTTTGCAATTTTGGCAGCAGCAATACTATCACACTGCCTGTTCGACTTTGTGAGTGACACGCATTTACATAATTTCGCTACAGCTATAGTAAGCGAGTACCAAGAATCTATCGGTCAACTGTTAACCGAGAGGGCCTGTTCTATCGCACACTGGTCGATACCGTTCAGCTCCTTTTTGCTCCATCAGATTCATCATAAATCTTTGCTCAATGGTCTTTTTTTAGGTTAATAAGAGCCACGTGGCTTACAACTGCTCCAACGAAAACAACAGCAATAACACCATTAGACTGGCTCAAAGCTGCCTTTTTTTATTGCAAACGGGCGAGCCCGGCTGATTCACTCCACGCCGGCCCAAAACCGAACCACACAACAATCGTGTCCGGGCTAAACATTTACGATGACGTTTATCGTTGGTTCGTGGTATCGGCAACGCTGGGATTAGGGCATGACAAATGGTACGGACTAAAGGTGCATCGAAAACGCTGACGCGGACTGTGCGGAGAATGGACCGTTGCACGATAGCAGTGGTCTGTGAGCGTTGTACAAATGCTGGATTAAAATGACATTATGTTTGGCAATAGATTTCACAGCAGGTTGAAGGCATTAGCCGGCAAGGTGATGCCTTTAGGTAACGTCGCATTCTAATGCTCAACTACGTGAGGAAAGTTATGGTAAAATAATAGAACAAAATTACTAAGTTTTTATACAAAAGGATCACAATTGCTTTGATGAGATATCTTTTGTTGATTTCTAGGTATTTTTTCCAAGTCAATATTCCAGAAATTTTGATATTTTTGACATTAAAATTACTGATTTAAAAATTTCCTTGGATTCAATCGGATTCTACGGCCAGTCTCTCTGATTAGCTTCCCGGTAATTCTAAAGTTTTGTATTATCTGGAGCTTAGCACTGTTACTAACCTTTTTACTATTTTACATGCCGAGTAAGGATGTTGGAGGATATTGTTCGAATAACCAGGTCTGCCCTAGGTCCATCTCGACAAGTTTTATCACACCAAAGATATTTAAAAAAACTCCATGGCTAATATGTAGAATAATGTTTCACGAATAAGTAAAGAAGCAGTTTTTGAGCTGTGTCAGAGCCAAAGGAGGTGTAGAAGACTTCCTGAAGACTTGGAACTCATTAAGGTGAAGATTTGGTCTATGTTCTACCAACTCATCTTAATAGACTTAGCCAGTTAAATTTATACTTAAAAGACAGAAAAGACTATATTCATGAAATGTTTACTTAAGTTCAGGTATATATCCCAACCTCTTCAGAACGATTTACATGATTTGATGCACCGTAACAAACTGTTTGATAAATTGTTGACTAAAACCAGTATAAATAGCAAACGAGTTACAAAGACTCCAAGGCACTAAGAACCATACATCATCCAACTGAAAAGCCTCATTTATTCCACAGGTGACAAAAGTCACATGTCACTAGCAATCTTGCACAGATCTGGTCCAAACATCATCAGTCTTTGGTGCGCTCATAGTCAAACAAATGATGCCACTCAATGGTCAATTAAATAAATCACCATCGTGGCACAACCTTTGCCCTGCCTTCGTGCTGGATCTCTCCGTACTTTTTTTTGCAACAACTATGAGTCAAACCATCAACTCGTGATGTAGTAACAAAAAGAAAGAGAAACAGACAGAGACTTCTACCTAAGTCTTTCATTTATCACACCAAGCAGAAGCATAGAACATTACGCATGCCTTCACCGTGCGAAATCCGTGCTGCAGCATGACATCAGCGCGCGCCTTCCCGGGGTTTGACATTCACCCGTACGGAGCCAGTGAGGCAATGGGAATGTCGCATGGCAATGAAGAGAACCGAAAAAGGGAAGGGAAGAGATTTTTATGAGCACCACCCGGCAAACACCCGTTGCCTTTTCTTTGCGGCATTGGAGCTGCTGTAGGGGACGAACTGTGTGATGTTTGGAGCTCTGGAGTTGATTCGTCGTCGTTGAAGCTGACGTGACGTGAGTTTGGCGAGACGGTTTGGTATCGGTTTTATCGATGAAGCTAGCAGAGTTTGCCGGCAACAACAATCGAAAGAAAGGCACATAAAACTGTCAGAAGTAGCGAAACACGGGCATGCAGACCGAAGGAAACAAAAGCTCTTTTGGACCACTTCCCAAAAAACCGGTCATCGTACGAGCGGCACGAACAGCATTTGTCTTTAAAAGGTTTTGGATAGCCGAGGAAAGGAGGGACAAGGCTCCAAAGCCGTTACACGGTTTACAGCGCCAGCTGAAAAGCCAACCTTGAAATGGCCTCTTTCGCTAAAGCTTTTGCTCTCGCTTACCCTAAACCATGTCGGGAATTTTGCGGCATTTTGGGGCATGTGCTTTGATGCGAGCCTGTTTAGGTAAAATTTTGCCTCGTTTAGATGATTTGATGATAGTGGAGGCGTCATTGACCTACAGCCGACGGACCGTTTTTGGGATGTTGTGATGCATATTTGCATATAAGGAGTGGACCGTCCGCCACAGCGGAGAATACACGGCGTGTGTTGCATGTTTAGCTTTCATTAAAGGGAGTGTAGAATGAGTGCTCTACTCTCTATTGGCTTTACCGCAGGTGCAAATCCGGGCTAGGGGTTGGGAAGTGTGCGAAATGAGAGAGCGAAATGTAATGGGACAGGAAGTGGTCTAATTATCTATGATTTTTATGATGATAAAAACTCAATAGAAATCCGTACATGTCCTTCTAATGAATTATCTTTAACGACCATTGGCTTTAGGATTTAGGTAAAGCCTTCCATAAATGTTTGCTCATCAGTGTTTGTTTAAACTTGATTTATTCTACCTAGTTGAGCTTTTTAATGTGACGATGCCTATCCTTATGACTTAATTTACGCATGTATTGGATAGAACTAGCTGTCAAAATCCGGTTTGAAAGGCCAATGAAGCTAAGGCCCAAGGGCCTAGAAGTCTCGAAAGGATCTAGGAGTTACTCGCAATTGCAAACTTGAATTCCTTCCGCATCAATTAATTTAGCGAATGGATATATAAAAGCAAAAGTAATGCTAGATTTTTTTCCAAGAAAGCGAATCTATCCGACCAGTGTTGCCTAATACAAATTATTTGTTAGAAACCAATGTGCGTTGACCCATTACATCCCAGCGTGTGAAGTCAAATGCCTCAAATTTGTCACAAAATCTAAAAAGAGATATTTTGCACCAAGAAAAAGGGTAAAATCGATTAAAAAATGGCGCATAGTGGAAATTTTAAATGTTAAAAAATGATAGCAAAGTTCCTCAACTTCCCAAAAGATTTCCAGATAATGTGTTTCTTCTCTCTGTTTTGGCACAATTGTAGATACAATAAGTTTTTGTACTCCCTGGCTGTAAGGGATGTAAAGTTGCATTTTGCCTTAAACGGTATGATTGTATCACAACACAATTCCATAATGATATTCAACTATGAAGCTAAAGTGGTCCATCTCTGCCGGTTTCAAAGAACGCTTATGGAAGAACAGGATGTTGTAGCAACATTTAAAGATCTGTAGCTTTGCTTGAGTATAATTTTTTGTTCTTTTGAAATCTTTATGCGTTTTGAAGGAGGCTCTCAATATACTATCTAATTATTAAAAAAATAATTGTAAAGGTAATGATGATGCTGTTTAAATTCAAACTTTCATTTTGAACTAGCAATCAACGTACAAAAACGTATCACAGTGTAATAACACTCTCCTTTCCTCTGATAAGCACTATCTCCGCTCTGTAAATAGCACCAAACAAGTGTGCAAATTTGTCGCCGTAAGCCAGCAACACTTGCACACCGTGATACCGTTTCTAAAACATAGAGAGTCACAAATAGAGCCACTCTGTCCCGGGGAACACACAACGGCTGCACCTTGCACGGGTCCCATTTTATCCACCTGAAACTATTTACCCTGTTTAGCAACACTGTTACACCGCACTTAAGCGACCCAGTCGACACCTTGTTAGTGCTGCTTTTTCCTTTCATTTCCCTCCCTTAGTGTTTATCGATTCTATTAGGCGGCACACTCGAAAAGCTTGCTCGCATTGTACCATTCAATACCCCCGGGCCCGGGAAGATAACGCGAGAGCAACGATTGTGCAACGATAGGCAGACGGAGACATGCGTCGCTAGAAGGTCATTTTGTGTTCGTTGTTTGGGTGTTACAAGCGTAAGGTTCTTTCAGAACACACATCATCCGGACATTGGGCGGTCAAAAAAATCGCGTAATTGTTTGCACAAACCCCCGTTTCGGGAGGGATGGGCTTGCGTCACCGATTCTCGTCGCTTTCACGCTTTTCCTGGGTCCCGGAATCGGTGGGCATAGATTTTTGAGGAACGGCAAAGCTACCAAGAAAAAAAAAACCAAGTTTAAACGTCAATTAGTGAGCCACTGTTTACACACCTCCTTTCCGTCCACCGCTTTATCACACAGATCCTGCACAGTTCGAGGTGATGGCGCACACCGTCAGAGAAGATGTGGAATCGATCACGGTAGAAATAAACCACTGTCTACCACCCAGCGCACAAGAAGCGGCTAAACGAGGTTCGGGGTCGTGGTGAACTGTAAACATTGATGATCCGACACCGGTCCGGGATGGGTGTCCGGAAGGGCGGACAGATGGCGATGAAGGTGAACCTTCGCAAGATTGGGGGCACTACTATTAATAACGCTGCTCCGATGATGAAGACGGCTAGCCGCTCCATCTCTTGGGTGCGCTCACCGAGATTGAAAAAAGGAGAGGATGTTGCGTTTTTGGAGTTAAACATTGGAACACCTTGAGATTTTTCTCTCGCTTCCTCTCTCTCTCCGATTGACCAAGGACTGCGAACCGATCCGGGAGTGAGGGTCGGTATGTCGCAAGTGATGACATCAGATTACAGATCCTGCATAGCCGGGCATTATTCGTCGGACAACATCTGCGAATTACATCAACCCGGTAGTCGACGAAGAAAGACACATACAAAAATGAGACCAATGAGAGTACAACACAAATCTTCCAGCAACCATCGCTAAAATAGACGATCTTTAGGGACTACAACATGTTGTTCAGTCATTAGACAGCTCTGCTGAAACATTCTCTCGGTGCTGATTAAGCGCAACTGGCAGCTTGGAGTTGATGAATAAGAAGCGAACTAACTGTCTTAATTCTTTCGTTAAACGAGTAAAAGTATGGACTGATAATAAATGTAAAGCAATGTACGTCTGAAAGTGTTGTGAAATATTTTCACTGCTATATCCTGGATATTGACACAAACTTTTTGTAAAGAGTCCATGAATACAATAAAATGGTGGCTACTAAAGATTACTAAGCTACAGGTTGGAAACCAAGAAGGCTTAAAACAGTGAATGACTTATGAAGAATTTTATAAATTTTGGAGCTTGATCAATTAATTGATGCTGTGAAGAGTTGAGCAAATAGTCGCTCTGTTAAATCGAAAAAAGATGACAATTATTTAGCAGTAGTAGAATGATAGCAAGTTAAAAGCTTAGTAGATCTTCCAATGTGAAAAACTTAAAGATATCAACTACATCCTAGCTACTGACTTTATACTACTAAAGACGGTAAACTACTAGTTAAAAACCAAGAAGACTAAAAGCAGTGAATAACTTCTGCATTTTTTTAGAAATTTAGAAACTTAATCATTTTTTTGGTGTTCTGAAGACTTGAGAAGCCGTTAAGTAGAATCCAAAGAAGAGAATGTAATTATTCAGCCCTTGTGTAGAATGAGAGCAAATTCAGGGCTTAGTTGATCCTCTAAAGAGACGCTTTTAATCAGCTTGAAGGAGATGTTTTCAAGCCAATAAGCCGCGTCAATATTTTTCCTTCAAGTGTGATTTTTGCTCACTGAGATGGGAGCTTCTCCAGAGTTCCAAAATTGAGATGAAAAACTGTTTGCATGTTGTTGCTGTTACTGCACACACTTCCCATACCGCTACTGATAAGTGGAACGCCACACGGTGTCATTATCAACACCCGTCCCGATGACGACTACTACCCGGATGTTAATTAAAAATTGAACGGCCAAAGAAACGGCAAAAAGTGAAACTGATTTTTTTAGAACTTAACTAAATGTAGCCTTTAGCACCACAGTATTTTTTCTTTCTTCAAATTGATGATCATTAGGGGGTGAATTAGAGATTGTTAATTAATTAGCGTCCGAATAATGGCCGTCTAAGCCCTTGCGAGCGTCGGTCGATCACCCAAAACATTGACCAATCAGACGCTACGCTACCGGCTATCAATTAAACAATTCAGCTCAAGCAGAACAACCCTTAAATGTAACGAGGGAAAAAAATACAAAATCCAACACACACACACGCCTCTGCTAATGATGGAAGCGTTAACCAACCGTGGAGACATTGACATTGGGATGGGTTGTAACGGTGCAGCACGGTGTGCCAAGGTGTGAGCAAACCTCCACACTTTTGTCATGGTTCGGTTGTTTTTAATCTTTTTTTTTGTACCATTTCCTATCGATTCGATCTTCGATTAATCGATTCATCTTCCAATTTCGAAGTCAAATCAACAAACAAACAAACAAAATCGAAAAACAAAACGTTACCATGGCTTACAAGGTATAGTTCCTTGTGTGTTACCGAAACTCTGCCCGCGCGACGATAAAGTTGTTGGTAAAGGTCGTAAAGGGAAGAAACAACAAAACAGTCAATGATCCGTGGTCGTGGAATGTTGTGGCGTTAAACAGTGTTGTTGGAAAGTTTGCTCTATATTGTTTTTGATTGATCATTTTGTACATAAACAGCACTTTTTATTGGTTTTTTAAATAGCTTCCAAACATGAATTTTGTATAAATTGGTGAGCTTATATTTAATTTTGTTAAAAACAAACACTTAAAACTGAAAAGTGGCAGAAAAAATATGAATCAAATATTATAACTAATAAAATATTTTTTAGAAGAGATAAAGAGAATAAAGAAAGATAAAAATAGAATAGTAAAAAGGGAAAAATAAAAAATAAAAACATAAAAAATAGGAAAGATATGTCTCAACCAAACTGTAAAAATGAAGTTGTCAAAAGTCGCCCTAGTTTCAGCTCGATGCACACGATCGTGCGATTGTCGTATGACGTCAGCTTCGAGCTCGATCATCCATCAACTCGTTCCCGTGTGTACTTATTGTAATTGCTCAGTAAATTTGATACTTAACCGGTGTGACGACAGGGCACCGCGTACGCGCAACGGCTATTACTACAAGCAATGATGCGCATCCTGTGCAAAGATGAGTTAATCTTGCATCTAAACGGCTACAAGCTAGAAATCCATTACCAGACCCCTGCTAGCATTCGTCGTCAAGATCTGTACTTGATCATTATTACCGATGCAATATCCCTACCTTGAAGTCATGCGCGTTTGCGGGGCGCTATTATTTCCCCTTCCATTTGTGGCACGCACCCTGTCCAACTGTCTGGAACGATCAATGATCACTTTCGGGTGGATGACTACCATCCACCTTGAGCTAGCGGCTCACCGCCCATAGAGCAGCATGCAATTGTGATCGGAATCGATTCCGGGTCTCGCGTGTGCACGTGTCTCTGTTGGAGCGGATAATAACGAACCGGTGGGCAGGGAAAGCCATTCCAGTTGGTTTGGTTGGTGATGATTAATTTTTCAAAACGGAGGAGGGACCATCCACCACCCACTGCCGACTGGATTGATAGGTAAAAATGCATTGCGCGTGTGGCAGGGTGCAAACGCTTGCGATAAAATGCATTGTTGCAGTACAAGCTGTAAACTAGATTCGATTATTTACCTTCCCGTGGGGTGAAGTGAAGCGATTGCCGGCCGGTTGCACGATAGTGAATTCATGTTGCGGAACCCGTTTAACTTACAAGTCGTGTTTGTGTGTCATTAAAAAATTTAATAGAAATATGTTGTTTTGAAACTTGATTGCAAGAACTTTCTCACGCAGAATTTTGCGAATACACTATGAAAAACAAATTTTTAAAGCATTAAATATTATGCCTGTAAAATGTGTGGCTAAAACAGTTCTCCGACTCTAAAAACAGTTTTTTTTAATAAACATTGAGCTTACAGTTTGAACACATTGAAATATTTTAACATTGAAATATTTCAGAGCATCAAATCAACCCGCAAAGCTTAGAATCAGATATTGTAAACGAGCTTAGTAGCTAGTAAATTTATTTTATTTATTTATTTATTTCCTTTAATTGTCTGCCTGCATGGGTTTCACAATACATATATATTTTCTTAAAAACTAAGGAAGAAAGGAAGGTAAAGGTAAACATCAAAAGATTAAATACGCAAAAATAAAGGATTTGATTTATGTTTATGTACTCTTAGCATGATACACATACAAAGCATACATAACAGCAATAATTTAAGAAATTTTTCTTTAGCAGCCGTAAGAACCATGAAATGATTATCATAACCAAAATATCAATTTTATTTTGATTGAAAAACTCACAGCTAGAAAACATTATGCGCAAATGAAAAATTAGATTACTAGATATCTTCCTATTTCATAGCATTTGCAAGATTAAATAAGCAAGGTTTAATAATCACCTTGTTATGGTGATTTTATCATTAATAGGTAGCATTTCTAGAAGAAGTGAAAGTTTTCATACCGTGTTGTAAGAAAGCATTAGAAACTTTTTTTTTAATTTTCTAAATTAAGAATAAATGAATAGCTGAACAGTGATGTTCAATGTGCTTCTGACATACATTAAAATTGCAAGACAATAGAAATGAAAAATTATAAACCGATAATAAATTTGAATTTTACATTCACACTACCTTCGATTACCTTCGATGATGAAAGATGTTTAGAAAGGTTGATTAGGGTGAATTTTATGCTTGGAAATTAAGGTGAATCCTATGACATTCTCATCTACAACCAGTTTCAGATGGAAATAAGACATCATTGGAAAAGATGTCCAAATTTTCCAATTTTTTTATTCAAGCTCAGTCCTAAACCGATATTTTCAAATATTCAAACAAACCAGGAAAGCCTAAAATAAATAATTTAAATCATTGAGATGCTACCTGAGACTGAGTTTAACCATGGTGTATGCCATGTAGGTACAGTCCGAATCGTACTACATGGCTTTATACTTCCCGAGTATAGCAAAAGTAATTACACAGTTCTATAATTCTTCCACGTTCAATTACTCCCTGCTTGGCCCTATTGCTCAACACACCTTGCTTGCCCTTTGAGGGTTGTTATTGGTCTCTCTCTCTCTCTCTCTCTCTCTCTTTCACTCGCTACTTACAGAAACAGTACACAAAACACACAAAGCGTTCGTTTGTAAACATGAAACATATTACAACACACGCGTTAACACGGGTGACGCAGGCAGTACAGTCCGTTGGAAACAAAAAGATGTGCGGCGTGGGCCCTTCCAGCTGGGAAAGGCAAGCCGTCCCACCACAAAGACGACACAAACACTGGGACAAAGGTTACAAAAGACATCTTAGGACCACATAAGAAAAAACACATTCAGCTGGATACTTTTTTTTCCTTCCCTTTGGTGCAAAGGAGACACAGACAGAAATGTAGTAAAAACACATTATTCACCTCGTTTCTTCATCGTCGCGGTCAAACTTTTCAGCATCGTTTGGGTCGTTCGCTGGTTTCGTTCCACGGTCTTTGCTAAAGAAAGTATGTACGGAATTGGGAATCGATTTGTTGGTAACATGCACTACGGAAGCGAATGTGGTGTGTAAACAAGTGTAATTCCAAACCCCTTTTTCTATGGTGCAGGGCGGCGTCGGTCGGTGGCCTAATTTTCCACCAACTTCCTTCCCTCCCACCAACCCCTTCCCGAATAAAAATCTATTGCATCTTTCTATCTTATTCTCATCTCGCCGAAATCACTAGAAGACCGCTCACACACACACTCGTATGCGAACGACATACGGCGAAATTGGCGGCATTGAAAAATTATCTCCCAAAAATCCGTTTGATCCGCGTTTTGCTATTTTCCGCCCAGAGAGCAGTGAGCGAGCCCCACACACGCGTTTTCATCTCCCGGTGTGCCCGGTTGGCCGGTTCTCTTATGTCGGTTGGAAAACTTCGTAACAGGTTTGTCTATTTTTAAGTCAACCGATACGTTCCCTCCTGTCTGTCTGTCTGTGTGGTGTGGTGTGTACCTAGGGCAGAGCAAAAATCCCAGACTGAAATACTTGTTGGATGAAAAACACCTCTGAGATGTGAGCCATCTTTCAAGCTGCTTTTTTGAAGTACACGAAACACCTATCTGCAGTTATAGATGAAATATTTGAAGCTACAATTTGTGTTCCAACCAATTACTTAATTGCTTAAAAAAGGGGGAAAATTGTTGCGTGTCACCCTTCCTATTTTATCCCTTTATTAATATCCTTCTTCCACCGTACAATAAATTCTAATAAAGAAGATATGCCCCACCGATGTCGTCGTAGCCTTCGTGACACGTGATCCGACTTCCTGCGCCCCATACGCATACGCCACCAGAGACCACGGATGTCGATGTGTGTGTGTGTGTGTC
Organism: Anopheles epiroticus; assembly: GCA_000349105.1. Lineage (NCBI taxonomy): Eukaryota > Metazoa > Arthropoda > Insecta > Diptera > Culicidae > Anopheles > Anopheles epiroticus. The sequence goes on from KB669892.1 coordinate 399,964, forward strand.
TGTGTGTGGGGCTTTGTTTGTTTGTGTACGTGCGGATATAAAAGGGCTATTTCCTGTGACCCAGTTCCGCAGTACGGTCTCCATGTGGTGAAGCATACTCTATGTCACTGCTTCCCCCCCCCCCATTCCCACACCGAGCACCTAACGAGGGAAGCGTTACTGCAGAGCCAAGGGCCGTCCCTTTTTGCGATTGATTTTTAAGTCGTACTGCAGAAAGTGTAGCGTTTGCGCTTCGAAACACACAAATTAGTACCAGTAATATCTCGCTTCAGTGTTGAGCTTAAAATGGGTTGAGAAAGGGAAGGTGGGGTGTCACAAACAAGGGCAGCTATAAGTGCATTATTATCTCATCGCTGATTTCATCATTTTCTAATCATTTATTCCAATCTGCCGGCGGGGATGATGATGCATCCGCAGTGTAAGTTTTCTCACCCCGGAAGATGGGGGGGGGGAGCATTCATAAGAGCTCGGGTGCATCTTCTCAACCCACCGTCACGCGTCTTACATGCTGTGAGAGTGAATGATGCACTGTTTTCTGGCTTATATAAATCATTATCGTGATAACCACATAATGAAACGAAGTGGAAGAGAATGAATAAAGAAAATTAGTTTGAATATTGCTATGGAGTTAAATCTATTGGCTTTTATGTTTAAAAATAAATAAACAATTAAATTAAGGTGAACTTGCGGGTGGTTTCTGTGTAATTGGCAATGCGAACGAAATAACTTCAAGTAGATAAATGAAGTAAATTAATAATATTCATGTCATTTATTTCATTTATTTTTACTATTGTTTTATGTATGTTTATTTATTTATTTATTTATTTATTTATTTATTTATTTTTTCATTCATTGAATAATTGAGTTATTCATTTACTGATTTAGTCATTTATTTAGTAATTTATGTATCTATTATTTTCGTCGTTTTATTTTATTATTTTGTTCATTCAAATTATTTATTTTTTTATTTATATATTTGTGTAATTGTCTTTCTGTATTTATTTATTTAATTATTTATTTATGTTTTTATTCATTTACCTATCTTTCTATTTATTGTGCATTTATTTTTCATATGTTTATAATTATTTTATTGATTTTTTAATTTACTTTTTAAATTCTTTTATTTATTTATTTATTTATTTATTTATTTATTTTTATTAATTTTTGTATTATTAATTTATGTATGCGTTAATTTTCTAATTTATTTTAGTTTTCCTGCTCCTCTTTTTGTTGTTCAAATAAAGAGAAAAATACGGACAAAAGCTAAGCGATGACTAGTACATTTGGCCCTACACTAAAATTAGCTTCCAAGGATCTTAATAAATATGAAGAGAAACGTAGAAAATTGCTAAACAATTAATTTAACGTCAACTTTACGCATTTTACCGGGCATTTCAGAGTAAATTTTCAACGCTAGTGAGATAATTTCAATGACACGTTTCGATTTTGAACAGCTGTCACCCATTTGGCGTTCATCAAACTTTTTAAAATTTCATCAACATGATTTTTAAAACAAATGCAATGCAGAGCTCTACAAGTCACTTTTCAATGTGGATGCACTAATTGCTTTATCACAATTCCGTCGACATACTGCGACTGTTACTGTGTACTTCTGGGTCATCCGCAGTAAGCTTTGAAACCATCGCATTTAATTTCAACAGGTCAAAGTTGGTATATCGAAGGGATTTAAAAAATTATTGCTAATAATTTAAATAAGCTCACAATTTTTTCACAAAAATTATTCTTGAAACGTTTCATTGCTCGTTTGTTAAAATATAATCCCTGAATAACTCATTCGGGGTTTTAATTAAACACGTTTAAACAAGTTTTGAATGAATTCTATATTAAGTTATGAAAAAGTGGTTAAAAGTTTTCTTCACGAAATGAAACATTTTTGTAATGAAGAAAAAATACATAAATAGTTGTTCAAAAATAACTCATAAGGATAAAGTTAACTCGTTCACTTGGTAGCCCCGGTATTTCATTATTAAACCAACAAAGCTCTTTCTAAACACACAATAAAGGAAGTTATGGTGATTGCGAAAGAAAACTATGATTCCCCAAGGAAAAATGAACCACGGATGGATTATTTTACCTTTTGCTTTAACCCTCAAACGAGAGGAAAGCGTTTGTATATGGGCGTGCAATTTAACGTGCGCCCCACATTGGGTAGGTGTACTACAATTCCCCTCCTTTGCACTGAGTCCCATCTCCGACCTAAGAGTGTAGGTGAAATGGTTGCAAACGAAACAGCCAAAGCACAGCAAAACAAAAAAAAAAAACAAAGCAAGAGGAAGTAACATAACCGCTTGAAACTCTGGCCCTTCTTCACGCCGCTTGAGCTTTACCGCACCCCAAGCGAGTTTTTGCACGCCCAACCAACACAAAAGGTTTAGCTTTGCTTCGTTGCATTCTGCCCTACTGCTTCCCTTTCGCCTTGTTTCTTCGCCGCTTCGCAGGGTGGAAGATTCTGACCCCAACCAGCGATGCCAGCGTGATGCTCCAATTCTTGTTGTGTGTGAGCAGGCAGCAACGGGGCATTATGGCCACGGCAAACGCTTTATCTCAATCACGCTTCTAGCGCTGTCTTACCGTGCCACAATCTTGGCGTTTGAGCATGGGGTTTGTTGTAAAGCGAATATTTTGTGGGGAAATAACTTAAATAGCAGTAAGAGAAACACTCATCACAAATTATGTCACCGAAATAACCGCTTCTTCGAAAAGGTGTTGTAATTTGCACAACCCCACCCATTCATCGCAATCCGCAATCGTAGCCTTAAAAATTTCACACACATGCCACAAAAAATGAACTGTTACTTGAGCGTGTCACATTCACACATTCGTTCGACAAAAAAATGCGATTCCAAGGGGAGCGTGCAAATTCTACCCTTAAACCTGCGCGCTAAAAGTGACAAGGGAAGCGCAGGGGAAGGATTCGAGTCACTCTCGGTTTGATGATGGTTTGGGAAAATATTTTTAAAATCCTCTATCGCCAACCACGGTTGGGTACACGCTGTCGCTGGTCTCTGTTGGTGGTAGTGTAATAATCGAGTGAAAATGGGGGAAAACTTGTGTGGTTGTGTGCAATGTTGGAGGAAAACAGAAACGGTAAGAAAAGAAGCGCTTGTTTGCGGACATTTAGCCACAGCTCTAGCCACTATGAAGTATGTTGAAAAGAAAAGTTTTAATAGAACAGTATAGGATTACTTCTTCTCTATTCAACATATATTGCGTAAATTTTCCAAGATATTAAAAGGCTTCTGATGCTGCTAACAGTATGATCTTACACTAATATTTGGTGTATTACTTATACCACTCTTGCGAAGCCTTTAAAGCAACGACATATAACAACAGTATTCAAAAACGTTACAAATTTACAAAAAGTATATCTTTTGGCATCTTCCTTACGGATCCTTATTCTGAGGTATACAATTATATTTGGATGTACTATTTTAAATAAAAAAAAATAATAATAAAAAGGTGTGATCAATAATTCTAAAGCTTGTGTTTGGGCAATAGCGCATAAAATAATAATTAATTGACCTTCTATCGGTCCCCACGAGTCCAGCTTCTATCAAACTAATTGGTCTCCTCTGTGCATATTTCCCTTACCAATTATCAAATACAAAAAATATTTTACAACCCTTTTCAAACCTCTGGAAATAGAAACAAATAGTGATAACATACACATTCCTAAGGAAAATAACAATTTGAATGACCAAAACGATTAATTTCTAACATTAAAAGCATGTTGGAAAGTATGACAACAGTATCAGAAAAACACTTCGGGTATTGAAAGTTGATAGAATGATTAAGAACAATATTTAAGACTTAATTTTTAGAACAATATTTAAGAACAATATTAAAAGGGATAACTCAAGGGGCCCCGAAATATAAACTCGCTTAAACAAGTTCGCCGTTTCAGGCTAAAATGTTCTTAAGAAAAAGCAACGGATTTTCTATACGTTTCATATCAAGATAAAAAGCTTAAAAACCACATATATTTATGTATTAGAGAATCAACTGCCCACATATCAAAACTACTTTAATTCATTGGAGTATTTTTAATTTTGTTTTATAAAGGCTCTTATATCTTAACAATTACAAAATTGTAAACCTAAAAAAAATCAATAATCAGATGCATTCATTTAATTATCCCACATCCAGATCTCTTTTGCATGGATGATTAGTTCCTCGTTTAGGCTCTACCTTAAAGAGTTTTTTTACACATTTAATAATCTAAAATATGATGAATTAAAAAATGTAGCTATTACTGATAATTTCCTAACTTTATTACTTATTTACCTCTCAAAGGTAGAATTGCACCTCATTTGAAAGAACTATTATCCACATAAAATTAAATCAAACTGGCCAAATATCGGAATACACTAAAGTCGAAGACTGTACAAAAAAATACTCCTTACAGGATGAATAACGTACGCACAAAACTGCTTGCAAAGCTCATCAGTATTTCTAATAAGAATCAACTCAAGAAAAAATAAATAGACAGCAGGAACACCTTTTAAACCCTTTCCAATCACTAATGATTCCAAACACGTGCTTCGTAGCCAGTGTGCTCTAACCTAGTCAAGCATTTGGAGGACAATTTAAGCACAAAACCTCATCTCCATAGTTGTATCGAGCGCTGGTCCGGTTCAACACATTCGAATCCCTTCCCCAGCACTTGTACTCTAGCAAAACCCATTTTTGGGAGTAAAGACGGTCAGCTGTTTCCGTCCGCGAACGTCGCGCGCAAAGACCTTCCGCAAACGCACGAACGCACGCAACCGGTAGTAGTGTGACCCTCGTAACCACTTCACATCCACCACCACCGCCACCACCATCATCACTCTGTAATGTATTCTAAAACCACACTGTACGGTAAACGGCAGCTCGTATTCTTTCCGATTTTCTAGTGACCCGGCATCGGCACAGCACCCCGCTTTTACGCAACCCCCTCCCCCTCCTCCCCTTTTACGCGTCGTCCAGCGCAGCGCAGAGGTACACTAAAATACACACGCGGGCCCAACGCGCTCTTGCGAGCTGCGCTTTGACACGTTTTTATTTTTACACACTTTCTGCCCACCACCCGAACCCGACCCACCGAGATACCCGTTGAATTTGGCACGAAGAGAGCGAAAAAAGGGGGAGCGGGGGTGCCCACTCGACATACCGCAGCGAATAGCGCGGGCAAACGGTTCTTCTCGGGCGGGTCGTGATGCTGCCGTGATTTTTCGTGCATTTTTTTATGTCTCCGTGTGTGTGTGTTTGTGCTCTGCTCTGGGCCCGAGTGTGGAGCTTTTCCGAGTCCATCCAAGTACCGAAACGATACCGCCGAAATGACCCAAACCCCCGGAGAGGGTGAGCAAATTATGCATTTTGCACCCGCACACTACTATTTTCCACTGTCGTTCGGCTCACTGTGCACTGTGTTGCAGCACCCTTCCGACTAAATCCGGGAGACATAACCACCGTAGCAAAACAACGATTTTCCAATTCTATTTTTCCACCACAACACTCACAAACACTTTTGCCCCGAGTTGTTCTATTTTGCTCGTCGTGCTCGTGCTGCCTTCACGGTTTTTTTTTTCTTGCGCCCCCAAGCTCTACCACACTAAATATGCATCCGCACACTTTCGTTAATTACATACCCACCGGGGAGGGTGAGGGGATGCAAAACAGGGGATGGGGGGAGCGAAAGGGATAAAACGGAAAAATAAACTTCGAAGCGGTACACTACGGCCGCGCGTGTATAGCCGCAACCGGCCAGTTCAACGTCGCGAACGATTCAAAAGCGGGCTCTGCTCCGTGTCGTACCGAGAGCTGGCACCGCGCGATTTAGTTCGAACCGCGGTGTTCACCCGAGTGCCGTTCATTCCAAACAGTGGGCAAACGATGTGCTGAACGGTGGGAGAAAAATGGGGATTTTAAATAATTTTTGTTGGGAGTTTATTTGGAGCATTTTTGAAACATCTGGAAAAACATGATAGTTGAGCTGCTAAGGGAATAAGCGAACATATTGTTTAAAATATCGAACCAGCTTTAAATATTGTGATCTTAGCAAAATCTATCCAACAATCTGCCTAAAATTTGAATTTTACTGAGATCCAATCTATGATCTTTGAATCATAAGAGTCGTTCAAATGGAATCGTTCGAACCGTGGAAGCCTAGCAAAACGTCTATAGCCGTTTCCAACGAATCTAGCGACTAATTTCTGGCTCCAGATGGCTGCGACAGCTCTGAGTGGGATTGTTGAGATTAGGTATTGGCCCAACGGTGGCCTGAGGCTAAGGATTGAAATCTTGCTTAGGTCGAGAAACATAGCATCACGGTTATTTGGAGATACGCGCTCTTGGAAATTGCAAATCTTCATCGTCAAATTGTACCAAATTAATTCATCCATTGCAAAATGAAAAACTATATGCAGTTTCGGAGGAAATTTTCTTAAACATACAAATAGAAATTTTCTCGATTGCTATGCAAAAAAATCAAATGAATCAACACAACTCATACCAGCCCAACTAGCAGTTTGTTGCTGATTAGAGGATGTTTAAATAAAATATTAAAATTAATGAAATGAAGTTGTACTTCGTCATACTAGGAAGCTGTTCTAAGAAGCACAAGGTACTCGCGGATGGTTAGCACAGTGTGCACAGTTCAAGATGTAACCGAAACGGCTGTTTAAGGTCTTCAAGAGCTGCTTAAGAGCTGCTTAGCAGAACCAGGCTGAACTTTGATACGGCTTATCTACTGCAAGTTCCCTATTTAAGTAGTGATCTTAAATGACTGGCATACTTGACTGCTAAAGCAGCTTTGGCTATTTGACAAAACGGTATGTTAATAATCTGTTTTTGGTTCCGATAATTCCGACTTCAGAACATTTCTAGCTAGGCCATCCCGGCGATTCGAAACGCTGCTCTTGTTAGTTATTGATTTATTGTAAGTTTATTTTTGGATTTTCATATTAAAGCTGCTCCGTTGTTTGGCTCGTTTGAATTGAAATAAAGTTTTAATTTTAGCTAAAATTTTAAATTCTACTCAATTGGTTGTCCTCAAAGGGTGTAATCAACTGCTCGAACTAGTCGAGCAGTATTTTTTTCCACCAGCGCGCGGGCCCACAATACCGCGCCAAATGCACCGTACTGTTTGTAAACAAATCCAAATCTTCCTGCCCTCACGTTTTGGCAGCAGAAACCCATTTTTTTCCAAATGGATCCCGGAATTATTCGAAAGCTGGACGAGGTGGTCGTAAATCGTATCGCAGCCGGGGAAATCATACAGCGGCCCGCCAACGCACTGAAAGAGATGATCGAGAACAGTTTGGACGCGAAGGCCACCAGCATTCAGATTACGGTCAAAGCCGGCGGGCTACGGTCCCTCCAGATCCAGGACAACGGAACCGGCATACGGCGGGAAGATCTCGAGATTGTGTGTGAACGGTTCACCACCTCGAAGCTGCAATCGTTCGACGATCTTTCCTCGATCAGCACGTACGGATTTCGGGGCGAAGCGCTGGCAAGCATCAGCCATGTGGCGCACCTTACGATCGTGACGAAAACGAAGAAGGAAAAGTGTGGCTTCAAGGCGTGCTACGAGGATGGCAAGCTGAAGGGTGACATTAAACCGATCGCAGGGAACCAGGGCACACAGATCACGGTGGACGAGCTGTTCTACAATGTGCCGATGAGGAAGCAGGCGCTGAAAACGCCCAACGAAGAGTTTCAGCGCATCTCGGATGTGGTGAGCAAGTACGCGGTGCACAATCCGCAGGCGAGCTTCATACTGAAAAAGTTTGGCGAAACAGCCTCCATTCGTACACAGGTCAAGTCGACGGTGGCGCATAATATAAGCACGATTTATGGGTCAGCGATTGGGAAGGCGTTGATCCCGGTCGATATGCAGGATGACGTGCTGCAGCTCACGGTTGAGGGATACGTGACGAATGTGAACTTTTCCCTGAAGAAAGGCATCTCCCTCATGTTCATCAACCACCGGGCGGTGGAGTGCAGTGCACTGAAGAAAGCGATCGATGCGATATACGCGCTGTACCTTCCGAAGGGGAACGCTCCGTTCGTGTACCTTGCGCTGGAGCTGAACCCCCAGAACGTGGACGTGAATGTGCATCCGACCAAGCACGAGGTACACTTCCTACACGAGGAGGAGATTGTGGAGAAGGTGAAGTTGCTGGTGGAGCGGGCTCTGTTGGGCGGGAATGCGGCCAGATCGTACACGCAAGCTTTACTGCCGGGAGTGTCACAACCGCTGAACAGCACGAAGGCGAACGAATCGATGGTGGGAGGTGATGAGAAAGCACGGTTGGACTACAAGTTCGTGCGCACGAGCCACAGCGAGCAAAAGTTGGACAAATTTTTTAACATCAGCGGCAATACCGGAGACATTACGGTGAAGCAAGAACCGCAGGAAGAGAAGGTGCTTGAGCCGAAACTAACGCAACCATCGCCATCGAGGAAGAAAAAGATTTTAAAAAGGTGAGAGGCTACAATTACCATTGGAAAAAGTAAATCAATTTAATTATTTGTAACTTTTCTTTAACAGAGAAACGCGCCTCCACAGCATCCACACGCTCCGCCAACAGGTCGAATCGGATGGGGACGAAAATCTACGTAAAATCTTCCGCGAGCTCACCTACGTCGGTACGATCGATCGGGAGCAGGTGCTGATCCAGTACGACACAAAGATGTACTTGTCCAAGACGCAACCGCTGGCGGAGGAACTGTTCTACCAGCTGTTACTGTTTAATTTCGGAAACTTTGAACGACTAACCTTCACCGAACCGCTCGATCTAGCCAGGCTGGTCCAGGTCGGGTTGGCAGATCCCAAATCGGGCTACACTGAAGAGGACGGGCCGGTGGACGAGCTGACCCAGGCAATAGTGGAAAAGCTCGTCTCGAAAGCACCCGTGCTGAGGGAGTACTACAACCTTTCCATCCGGGAAGACGGGTACCTAGAATCGCTCCCAAAGCTGCTGGACAACTACATTCCCTCGATCGTGTTCCTGCCCATGTACATCATCCGTCTCGCGACCGACGTCGAGTGGGACGAGGAGCAGGAGTGCTTCCGTACCTTTAGTCGCGAAACGGCACACTTTTTTAGCCGGATTGCGCTTACCAAACCGGAGAAGGAATACCGGTGGGAGCTGGAGCACGTGCTGTACCCGGCCGTACGCAACTATCTGATACCGCCGAAAGAGTTTACCAAAAATGGATGCCTCCTGCAGCTCGCCAGCCTGCCGGAACTGTATCGGGTGTTTGAAAGATGTTGAAACCAAGAACTACTCACAACCTCGTGCTCTTCGTGGGGGTGGATTAGTCAAATAAATACTCTTATTGCTTAAAGTGACACAGACCGCGAGCGATGTTTTCAGTTCACTTTCGCGTAGAGGTCGGGCTGCATAAACCGCTGCTCGCGGTCGTTGTTCTTTACGTGTGCCTTCAGCATGTTCATCACCTCGTTGTCGTACTCTTTCGGGGTCGGCTTCACGCCCGTAGCCCAGTAAAAGATGTCCCAATCGTTCGAGGGAAGGTTAATCAGCTGATCGTACAACTTCGTCTGAGCAGGGCTCATTTCCGCCAGGTACTTGGCGGCGAACGTGCTGAGCAGTAGTCCATTCTCGAGCATGCCACGTTTGCGTGACTGATAGAGTAGGCTGGGAGAAAAACGATGTTTTTTTGGGTGAAAATTACCAACTAAAGGAAAAAGAAGGCGCGCTTGGCAAACTTACCGCGACTTTTGTAGCTGCAATGGTTCATTTTTCTTCTGTTTGTACTCTGGAATCGGGAGCGATTTGTCTTCCAGATCAATCATCGGGGTCGGTGGACGGTAACCACCGTCGGTTGTGCTGCACACCGGTGCTCCGGTGGAAATGGCTCTAACCGACCGTCCATTTGCTACCACCGCACGGGTAAGGACGCGCTAAAAGTAACGAAATGAGTTAGAAACGGCTTAATATAAAAAATCAAGGGAAAATACTCACGAGTGCCGGAATACGAAACATTGCGAAATTGCGAAGGAATTTGCAGGTAAATATTATGTAAACGGAGCGTGCGTGCAGGTGGTCTGGCTGTGCAGAACCAAAACCAAAACAGTATGTTGACAGCTGGACGACAGCACCTGCCAGGGGAGAGAAACTCGAACAGCTGTTGAGACTGCTCGAATCGGGGAATTTACGATGGAAAATGCATTTTTTAAGCAATTTGGAAATTGTTTTCTTTTTAAAAATTGTAATATAATCTCTATTAGCACCATTTCGTTAAAATAAATACATTTCATTCGAATTTTTGCGATGGAATGTCATCGCATTCCACTTCCAAGCGCCGCACGATTCACGGCATTTAAAATGTTGTCAATTGTGCAATACAAACAACACACTTTTGGAAAGGAGGGTTCTTCTAGTCGAACTCCTTCCCATTTTACCCCATTAACTTAAGTAAGATGAGATAAAACTGTGCTAAAAACTGTTACCTTGCTTCAAGGATTGTATTTGGCTTTGTGGTCAATTGCTTTAAACCATCAGTGCATCATCCTGCCGACCATGCGATTATGTAAAGTGCTTCCTTTGGTTGGGCATACGGTCCGGAATGCCGGTCCTGCTGCGCTACAACAACAAAATCATCAACACCGGCACTATTGCACACCGGTGGTAAACATATTCGATCGCAACGTGAAACGACTACAACGGGAACGAGCTGCAAAACGGTAAGCACGGCAAAATGATAATTTTTATGAACTATTCCTTCTAAAAAAGTTTACTTTACACCCGTAGGGAAGATGTGGAGCTGTATGATTACATCAAGGAGGAAGTGGGCTACCGGTTAGCGGATCGTATCTTTGACATCAAGCGCCAGTTTACGAACGCAGTCGATCTCGGCGCGTCCCGTGGCTACGTCACGAACCACGTGCTCGGCGAGACGGTCCAAAAGCTAACCGCCATCGACCTCAGTCCCTCGATGCTGGCACAGATCAAAGGTTCGCCCGGGTTAGACTTTAGCGTGCGCGAGATGGACGAGGAGCGGTTTCAGTTCGAGCCGGACACGCTCGATCTCGTGGTGTCCAGCCTGAGCATGCACTGGATCAACGATCTGCCGGCGTGCTTTCGGGCGGTGAACCGTGCGCTCAAACCGGACGGCGTGTTCATAGGGGCAATGTTTGGCGGGGACACACTGTACGAGCTGCGGTCGGCCCTGCAGCTGGCGGAGCAGGAGCGAAGGGGCGGTCTGGCCCCGCACATTTCACCCTTCGTGCAGATCCGGGACGTGGGCATGCTGCTGAACCGGGGCGGCTTTACTATGCTGACGATCGACACGGACGAGCTGGTGATCGGGTATCCGTCGATGTACGAGCTGATGTTCGATCTGAAGGGTATGGCGGAGAGCAATGCGGCATTCAACCGGCCGCTGCATGTTGGGCGCGATACGCTGATGGCGGCGGCCGCTATCTACAAGGACATGTACGCACGCAAGGAGGAGGGCGTTTCGGCCACGTTTCAGATCATCTTCTTCGTCGGGTGGAAACCGTGCGCTAGTCAGCCGCAACCGGCAGAGCGAGGTTCGGCAACGGTTTCGCTCAAGGATTTGGACAAAGTCATGACGCCGAAGGGCGGTTCGGGGTGCAAGAGTTGAACAGGGGAAAGGACCGTTGTAAAGTTTGACCACGTTTATTAAAGATAAGGTGTGCAAAAGGTTGGATTTAGGTTTGCAAATTCGTATATACCCAGTGGTACTACGCAGCTATTACACCATAGACGATTAAACGGTAGAAAAGAACACAGAGCAAAAAACATCTATCCTAGCTGGTTTCTAATCTACACTCTGTACGCTTTCTCTAAAAAATCTTTCGTTTCGAACAACGGCAACGTCGTAACACGACACGTAACTTAAATAAATGGTTATAATATTTGTAACGAAGCAATAAAATAAACGAACACACGCGAGGGAAACATATAAAAAGTAACGAATTCCTTCTGAAGTACTTGAGCGTATCATGTATATCATTGTTTCAGCAGTTTTATAAACCGATTTCCATCACCCATAAGTTTGTTTTTCTCGTTTTTTTTTTGTTCCTTTAGTTTCACATTTAATGGCTTACAGTAACGGTAGCATTTTTTAAACGACTTTTATGTTTACTAGCAGGAGAGCATCCCTTCTTAAGATAATTTAGTTTCGAGGGATCTTCTTTGGAGAAAGAAAGAAACAAAAACAAAATACTTTCCAACATAAATAACGTTATAAAAAGGGTCACTTTTCTACTTTGAAATGGAAATTTCAAGGTTAAAGCGAGAACATTTAACCAAAGTCCATCGAAATCGAGATTAAAGTACATCGGGTGCAAGGATTAAGCATCACCTTTCTTCAGCCGGTAAGTACATAATCATTTTACGAAGCGAGAAAGAGCGAAGCGAAAGTTTGAGCAGGACACGCTTATCAAATTGTAAACGATGTAACACTAACTGTATGTGTGATTTGTTTTTGCTAATGGCAAGATAATTCTTATCATGCGATTGCTGCGGCTTACGATAAATGTTTTTTACAGTACATTTTGGGACTTGGTGTGTGTATGTATAGGCGACTATTAATATTTTTGTTTCATATTTAAGTTTACTGCCCTAGAAGTGATAGAATAAATGTAGAAATGTTTCGGAAAAGGTTTGTAAAATTTGGTATCTTTAAATTTTTAAAACGTTTCTAAACGATCCACGCCTTAAAGCGCACATTCTTGGGTCCTTCGTATGTAAAAATCGATACGATGCCTGTACCTTCCTTTCGCCCGCTGCTCTTCCGCTTTCAAACGCTTTTTTTTTGTACCCCATTACCACCCACAATTATCATTCTCGTGTAAAATATCCAACAAAAACAAAAAACCAAATCAAAAGGGAACAAAACAAAACTAACCACAAATCACCCGATAAATGCTTCCTGCAGCATATGACACAACGTTAAATGGTTAATCGTCTCGTGGGTGGGCGCCTTCGCCCCAGCCCGGCCCGCACCCGCCATACCCTAGGACTCGTAGATCAGGCGCTGATAGTGCGGATGAATTTCCTGCGTCGACACGTGCAGGCTGAACTCGAGCGCCACCAGCACGGCAAACTCGGAAGCGATCAGCTCCTTGCGGTTCAGACGAAAGACGCTCTCCGTTTTCTAGCAGAGTAGAGAGAGAAGATGGTATCAAAATAACGGTATCTTTCTGTTTTACAAACCGTCAATCCCTCACCTCAATCAAGCTCTTGAGCGCTTCACCCTTGATGTCGTTCAGTTTGGCACTCAGCAGCAGGCAGGCGCCGGCGCACAGCTTTCGATTCTCCTTGTTCACCAGCTTGGACAGGATCAGCTTCTCGAAGTAAACGTACGCCTGCGAGATAGTGAGAAAGTCGATGCGATTGTCCAGCTTGTTGATGCGCTTCATCTCACGCTTAATGCTGGAAAAGGAAGAGTGGAGAAAACAGAAAACATAAATATTAACAAACCACGCGTTTGGTGTGTCGATGACCGGCATTGAGGATGGTTCCGAAAAAAATACAACAGTGCGGAGGTTTGCATGAATTCGTAACTATTTCAAGGACGGTCACTGGTCCCTGTGTTGCCGCTATCATGGAAAATTTGCATGTGGTGGTTCTTTTCCAACTTTAATCTGTTATCACCGGTTGCAACTGGTTCCGTTGGGTGGTTCGTTGAACGGAAACAGATGCGATTGTTGTTTAAATCTGCGTCTTTTTAAATTGGAAACAAGAAACAAGCACGAAATTGCTTCCTGATTGCCCTTGAAATATGACTTTAAACCGTTTTTCTCTGCTACGATTTAAATTTACTGCAGCAAGAAACATCCGAACATTCCCCCTGCCCCCACTGAACGGGTCTCTAGGGACAAAAGATTAATGAAGAAAGTCAGATTAACGTGATGATTTACACACATCCGTCTAGAAAGTAATTAAAAGCCAGGCGAGGAAAAACGGTAACGATGGCCTTGTGTTAACCCGCCACTAGAGGCACAAGCCAACAGCCCCCATCTTTCGGTCCAGATAAGCACAGATTAAGGTGTAACCACAGCACACACAACAATTACTAGACAATCACGGGTAAACAGTCGTAACAAAGCACACCCCCCCCCCTCCTTTCATGAGACATGACATCCTGCTCCGTGAGCTGTGGCTGATAAGAGTCGCGCACACAGATGGACTAGCTGCTACTTGTTTAAATGTCGTCAGCGAGGGCAAAATGTTTTTTAAATCATCGTGATTACACACACGTGATCGAGCGAAAAAGACGACTGCTCCATCATGTCTGTTCTGTGTCGCGAAATTTACGATAAGATATCGATAGTGTTCGACATCGTACGATAGAGAAAAAAAGGAACGGTATCGTACCTTGTAGTGAGGACGCTTTAACACAGGGTTCAATGATATGAAAACGTACTTTTAAACTTATTTCTTGATGCATGAACAGTCGAAATTCATGCTGGCAGAGCTTGTAGGATTCTTATGATTTCGGAAGATATCTAAGCAAGATATCACCCCAAAGAATCATTCGTTCTTGGATGGAAAAGAACATTTTTTCGCATAATTTCTTATGACTTATATCGAAGCGCTGGACGCTCATCAACTTGACTTGCGTGAAGCCTGTGATCTAGTCGTTTGAAGAAAGGACTTTTCTCTTATAAAGTACTAAGACGTACCCAGTAAAATAAAAACGGAAATTAAACCTTTACCCACGATAAAGCTGTACCATTGGAATAGAATCAGTATTCGACAATACGGAATGGTCGTTATGCTGAAACTAAAAACACTAAACTTATTTCGTTACAGAAATTCTATCTAAAACTAAGTGCATGGTCCTATTTCAGTGCTAGACCCTTGTTTAAGCTACATTAAAACAGCGAACAGCAAGGAATGTGCTGATATGTGTGGCTTCAAACAATCATATTCCCTTCCCCTGCTCGCTGTACAGTATGAAATGGTAAATGGATCACTGCAACCGGACACCCGCATGAAAATGTCGCCCTCAAAAAACCTTAGGCAGGGCGTCGTCATGTCAACAAGTTGCTCCGTTTGTTTTGCGATAGTCAACGCCACAACAGAGCCCGTTCAATCTGGCGCAACAGTGGGGCCTGTTTGTGATGGTTTCCGTAAGGAAGCACATTTTCTTATCTCTTCCTCTGCCTCTCTGTGCTCCCCTTCTTGCAGAAGTGTGCATCATCACCCCCCTCTCCCGAGCGGTTGTTTTTGTTTACCCATCCCTCCTCCCACCACACCAGGGAAGGGATGATGATGACGATTGGGAGGGGTTGATTAGGGCCGGGGTCCGTACCTTCGCAGTTTGCTGAGCGTCAGCTGAATGTGTGGGAATCGTTCGCGGAACTGATCGTTCAGCTCCTTCTTCAGCTCGGACGGGCGTACGTAGTCGATGACGGAGGTCACGTACGAGGTGAACGTCAGCAGCGTACGGTGTTTGCCCGCGATCAGCTCCGGATCGTCCAGTATGTTGGCCGAGTATTGTATCTGTAAGGGCGAGAGAAATGGAGGAAATTAAAATAAAAAGTTTAGGGTAATCGAGGAAATTGTGCCATCCTCAATATGGTCATACAGACGGGATTTAGGGTTTCTATATCTTAATGATTTAAAAAAAAATGCTGCTAATACAGTCTTGGTAAAAACTGCATCAAAGTTCGTGTTAATAATCAAAATAGTAACAAAATACTAAAACAATTGTCGACGTCGCGAAAACCATGTAAGATTTGAGGCTTCAAAATAAGCTTTTAAGACTCCTTCTCACCAATAAGGTCAAGTCACTAGCATGACCGGTGCTACGACTATCACGTACGTTCCTATTGATTCCTATTGTTTTTGCACTTTTTCTATCTCGTTTTCCGTATGTTTTGTGACTCCTTACCCCGGAAATCGATGCGTATCCATCTTCGTACTCCTTCGAGATGTCCAGCAACCCGGACGACGGTCCACTTCCAGGGCCACCACCCGTACCGGACGAAATGCCGGCCGCACCCTGCGACGGGCTCGCAGCACTGTTCCGATT
>KB669903.1:0-33916 GCA_000349105.1 Anopheles epiroticus
ATATTTTACACCTGCCTCCAAAGACTGCCTCCAACCCGGAGCGATGGTCCTTTTCTTTTGCCCCGCAAGAAGCGCGACGGTACAAGCGTTTCCATAACTTATTTTTTCTACCTCTTTCCACCCTTTGTTTCATAAAATTGTCAATGATTTCGTTCCAACCTCACTTACGCACACCGTCGGTTAGTTTCCTAGGTGCCAAATGGATACACATGTGTGCGTGCGTGCGGTGATGGCTGCTTGGAAGACAACCGAAACATCTTTATTGGATGTAAAAGGGCAAGGTGGGCCGTAAATTTTGCCCGGTAAACATAAATTTCGGCCGCGTTTACATAAATATTGTGCATGCGCGTATGGGCATGTGTTTGTCCCGAAGATCTACACCGTGCGTGTCGTTCCGTGTGCAATCTGGAGGAACATTGTTACGGGTACGGTTTGTTACTCGCATGTTCCTCGCATGTACGGTGAGATATATGGCACCACAGCCGTGGCATTCGCTTCGTATTTCTACCTGTGCATACCGTTGTACTTCCTTTAGCCTACCGGTTTCGCTTGTCTTCCAGGTTGTACATCATAACGGGCGTGCGTTATTTAGTTGCTGATGTTACCATTTTCACTATCTCAGAAGCAATCATTCTCTGTGCTAAGCTTGGTACCATGCGTGTAGCTTCAACGGATCGCTTTAACGTACAAAGCAGAGCCTCGGTTGGAAGATGGAGATTTGTAGACTGGTTAAAGACAAAGGAATTTTCCCTTTGTACAAAATATTCTTCAAAAATATGTAGATTAACACAAAAATACTAAATGGAAACGGATTGGTGACCTGGCCATGTCTCTCAGACGTGCTCAGTGATGAGCGGGTCAAAGAAGAAAAAGACTTAATGGAAAAAGAAGATCACACAGCCTTTGTTCTAGTCTTTCAACAGCTTTTTGTTATACAATCGATTCAAACTTTACAACATGTTGTAGGATATAAAAAATGAATATTTATCTTTAAAATACATTTGACTGAGTAATCTTTCAAAATCATTAAAACTCAACAACTTTTTAGGCGTTAAAATGTGACTAAATTCACAACTCTCCGGCCGAAGTTCGGTAGGTGCTTCTTATGAACATTTGGATTGACAAGTTATTTAGGAGATACTCCAACAAACTCTATCATATTTCTTCCATCATTTACACAATTTGCGATTAAATTCTCTCACCCACAGCCGCACAATAGCAATCCAATCGCCCAACTGATGTCCTTTCCTTTACCAAAGCTGCTTATACTGCTCTTGCAACACTTCCAGCACCATAAAGCGATAGGAAAAACTATCAGCGCAGCAGAGAGGGGTGAGAAAAATTTCATTAATAATCTCCAACTCTTTCTGCGTCCACCAAAAACCCGACCCCGAGATCATCATTGCCTTGCAAACTCCAGCTCCCACTGTACAATCCCGCTCGGCACGCAAACACTCAACGCCCGCGTTAAAGCCATCGTTTGCCCACCGACACACTACATAAATTAATAAAAAGCAATCATCACACCCTCTGGTATGGGGCCAGGGAGGAAAGAAACTCCCGCCGACTTACCTTAACACACAGCGGACGGTTTCTGCTCACCTTGGCGCACCCGAACCTTGTAGCACATTTACGCACACGTACACACACCCACACACAGAGACACTCACGCGGCACACGGACACACTATTGATTCGCTCTCCGTATTCACCCCCTTTGGATACGTGTATGTGTGTGTGTGTTTTTTCCAATTGCGCGTGAAATAACTTTTCCACGACCGTTTGGGCGACTTGCCTCGCCGATCGAGAAGGGATTCTTGCTGTGGCTCAATTTGTGTTTTGGCCCAGCACTTTACGCACCCATACGCACACAATCGCGCCCTAGCACGCCTCAGCGTCTTTCTGGTTCACCAAGCCGCAATCGCACTCGCGCACGCACAGCCACAACCGTTCGCAAAGCTCATTTATCGCACTCGTTATCCAGCGTTCTCCCCCACCGTGCCAATGCAATATTCCGGAAGCACACCACCAGCAGACCGCACCGGGTTCAACGAGGAGACGGCGAAACTCCCAACCGAACGTCCGCGTCACGCACTTTTTACATTCCAGACCCTTTACTGGCACTCACAAACACACAAACACACACACACCCTAGCTGTACACAGCTGCGTTCTAGCGGGAAAACTCCCCCTCTCAACGTTATGCTGCAGTATCCTGTACCGATTTACCGGTTGCTTCGATCACTGCCACTGACGACGACCAGGCACCGTCGGTGCTTAAGGAAGCCATTTTTCTTCAGTACCATCGTTGCCGGTTCCGGTGGCGCAACAGCTTCCATAATCACTGCTGGCAAACCGTACGCATCATTATCACCCCCGCACGGCCAGCTACGTGCTTGCGTATTTTTCACTATTTCACAGACACACACACGCACACACTCTCTTCCACAGTTTTTACCGCTCGTTAAGCTCAAACCGTTTGCACAGATTTTTTTTGTTACGTTTCCCTCCGTGCACGATCGCCGGAAATTAAACGGCTATACAGTACAACTTCGCACTACTGTTACCGCCCTCTAGCGGGAAACCCGAGCCAACTACATTTGTACACAGCAGCCCGGTTAATGACAGCCGCTGTCAGCTTCACTCGGTGGCGGTGGTAGTGTGTGTTGTACAAGATGACGTTTCGATTCGTTGCGCTGGGTTGTTTGTTTTTCACTAAATTGTAACGCTCGTTGCAGTTCGGTGGATTATGATTTCTTTGGCACACACGTTTCGATTGAATGCTGTGTTTACTTCTTCGATTTGTTTTACGCTCCTTTGCGGTGATTATCTTACAACATTTTCCCCTTTGCTTTATACAATACAATACACTCACAGCGGGTTATTGTTGTTGCAGTAGACTACTAAGAGTACTGTGCAGCTGTGTGCCACCCAGAACCATCGGTTAGAAAGAGAGCATTGATGGTGATTACAAGATGGCGGCACCGTTCGAGTTTCGGTGCACGATTATGTTGCTTTACCTTACACAATAGAGAAGGACGGTAATTAGTTATCTATTTTGTTTTGCTTGACTTCTTACTGTACACACAACATGACGCCCAAGACGCGAGAGAGTACTGGTATGGCTTTTGGCCAGATTGGTGGCTCACAACCGTACGAGGTTTAGCGATTTCGATTTCTACACTGACGCCGTCCATCCAGAGGGGTGTAGCCCACACTTCACCCATACACGTGAAGCGTGTCCTTTACGCTGCACTTTCACTCTGTTAAACACGTTCACTACTACTGCTACTACATACACAACACATGGTTTGACAGCTAGTGCCTGCACGCTGGTACTCAGGCATGTAAACACAGAAAGATACGGTTAGTGTGAGCGAGATGTATAATGCATGTATAAATAGATGATAGAAAACTTCTTATATAGATAACATCCGTTCGTATGACAATCAGCGACAGGTTAGGGTGTAAGCAAAACAGCTCACTCACGTACACTCGTAACGGACCTGCACTTTTGTCGCGGGTTTACAAGCCAGGATCGAACGCTCGCTTCGCCTCAAGCAAAGCGAATGGACCGAATCCACCAACCGGTGCACAACCACAGACACGTTACACGATATTGTAAAACAATAGCTAGAGTGTGCACAACCTTTGAAAATTCACTTCACTGGGTAAAAAGAGTAGTTGTAGAGCTTTGTGACTAACTTTTCGTACTACTCCGCCACGAACGATCCGTTGCGCCACAGTTCTAACGCAACACCCATCTCTCCTTCATTCCACAAACGGTTACACTAGAATTTGTGATGGCTTCATGACTGGTGCTAAAAACATCTTCGAATCAAACGGTTACATTTTTAAAGTTTTGTTGTGTGTCTTCACTACTTCACTAAGATGTATCACTTTTCATGTACACGCACTAATTGCTGGGAAGTATTCTGAAATTAAACACAAACAATTATTATTATGCACTTTAAAGTTTAATAAAAGTCTATTAATGACTATATTCACACACAGTTATCGTTTGTTAGAGAATTGATTTGCACTCTGTATTCGATCCTTGCAAAAATTGTTCGTAAATGGGATCTTTCACGTATTTAAAAGCCCTGCGTGGAATTATATCTGAAAAGAGAGGAAACAAAACCTTCTGTTAGCGTTTTTTTTACTTTGCATGGAAATTGAAGGTAAAAATAATCTTTTAATGAGTGACGTCTTTACGCACAATAAAATCAAACTAAATCACGTGCCGTTAAGAACATGACCAACAGAGTAATAGGCTAAAAATAATGATTAATTTTCATTAACCTTGAAATGCCTCCCTTTTATCTTGTATGCACGTGTCCAACACTTTTGAGCGCTTCTTAAGCAACATTTACGAAGCATGAAAAGCCTACTTAAAGCACAGCATATCTTTCCTTCTTTCTGTTTACCGGTCTTTTTCCACTTCCGAGGAAATGGCAGCGCTGGCGCTTCTTCAATTTCGTAATTACTGTCCGGAGCTTAGAAAGCCGCCGGGCGCATTTCATTCCAACCATCCAGCAGGCCAGCTTTTCGCCGCACAATATTTCTTTCCACGAAATTCAACCACACCCACCACGCCATCCTCACAGAAGGACGCTCACCGCGGAACGGAAGCGTAAGAAACATCACTCCCCGCCTGGAAGCGGCTCAAAACGAAAATTAAATTTTCCCTCATTTCCCGTGACCGCACGGTAAGGCCGCACGGAAGAATCGCGAAATCCACCCAGATCTCACATCCCTGTCTAGCGCCCCGTGTAAGTGGTTCACTGCCTCTCACTCTTACCGGGAAGCTGTTCATGGTGCTCTCCTGTGCCCTTCTACATCATCCAGCACGCGAAAAGCAGCAGCGAAACAAAACCGAAACGAACAGGACCCGCGAGGGCAGGACGGGAGCCACACAAAGGCGCCCAAAACAAGTACGCATTTGCCTGTGGGGTTTCCATTAGCGACGCGTTTGACGAAGGTGACACGGTCGCTCGGACTTTAGCTCGGGGAAAAATCTTATCCAGCTCACCGGCAGGATGACACTCGACGCCGGAGCGTCGCCACGTACGCGCCCCAGTGTCCCTCCGTCCAGCCAGTGGACACAAAAGCGACTTGGGAAAAGGAGACATGCACACACATCCAGGTAATGAATAGGGAAATGCACGGACGTCACACTATGTCAGTGGGGAGGACGAAGTGCGCGAGCAGAACGAACTGAAAAAGGAACGCTAGCGAACGGTCTCTATGTGCAGCGCCAGTGTGGAACATTATGTAAATGTGATTAATTATGAACGCCCTTAACTACCGAGCCCGAGGATGCTTTCTGGTGGCTCGGACGAGCTTGCCGTTCTCCTGTCACGATCTGTCTTCCTGTCCAAGCCCAGCTAACCTGTCACGTTGACAACAGACGCGCATGAGAGACGTTGTAAAGTTTTTAATTCCCATAGGATACAGCGCCATACGCCTGATTTGGAATAAAATCTCACAACGAGAACGAAAAATGTGATTTAAATTAACGGAATGTTTAGCTTGTGTTTTTATGGAATAATTATTACTCACACACACAACCTTATGCAAAACATGACATGATGTAATATAAATGCAACTTTTATTTATTTATGTTTCATTTATCTTCTTGTTGGTGTGTGTGGATGGTACAAGAAAATACAATTTCAAGAAATAATTAGTTATCTTTCCCTTCTTATAGACGCCCTTTATGATAGATTACTAATTTGCTCTCTATTATGGAAAGATTTGCGCACGATGCACGAGTCTCTCTTTTCTATTAGCACCTTTACACGATTACACCATTTACGCAATCCTCGGGGGGAAATATTCATCCCGGCACACGTGTGGATCGAAATGAATCATAATAATAGATAAAATCTATTAGTAAAATCCATCCATTCACCACCGATAGCGGTACGGTCCCTACAGATTGGGCTAGACAGAGCTTCGTCCCTCGGTTTCGGATCGTACAAATTATCGGCTCGTCGAGACATAATCCAATTTTATGATTTATGTATCGCACCCTATCGTCGGGTAGAGGCAAAAAGCGACCGCAAGACCAGACAACGCTCCAGCCTCACCAGGGAGATACTCTAATACACGGACGCTCATCTACGTACGGGACATTCTCAAAAGAGATGTACCGGCGCTTAATTCCCTTTATCACCTTCAGCAAACCGTAATTGATGAATATCGATTCGAATCGTCCCATTTTTTTTTTCTTTGGGCAAACGACTGGGAAACCTTTTCACGTGTTGCAGCACACTTTAAATTGAGTGTGCTTTAAGCACCGAAAATGAGGACACCTTTCCACCCAACTCATCGATGGTGGTGCAGTAATAAACCCTTTTTCGTTGTGCACTCTTGCTTCCCCACTTTCCACAACGTAAAATGGCAAAGGGGCTTATAAATTCATTCCACCAGCGCGGTAGTAAAAGCGCGGATTTCGGTATAATCCTTGCGCCATCGTTGGTGGCCATCGCTGCAATCGACAAAAAAAAAACGAGCAGGGATTGGGTGCATTCGGTTCACCACGTTCCAAAAACCCCTTCACACATGTGGTAAACCTCGCACACATCCACACCCACACACACACGTAAATCCGTATCCCTGTATTCGAAATGGGGAAATGTTCTCCAAAGCCGTGAGATTTTAGGCGGGAGCTTTTGGGATTAGCGTGAAATTATGATTATTTGCCAAACGAGACCTCCGTTCTTGGGGATTTCGGGAAATGTTGGTCCAGAGTTGGCAACGTCTGTGGCAGTGCTATAAATTAACTTATCCTTAATGAACCGTAACAATCAAAAAGTTAGACACTCGGCTCGGTTGCACTGTTGCATTAGGGTGATTGTATTTGTAGGATTCGGACATGTGGAGCAGACTGAAATTTGATTGATTATATTATATCAAGCCATCAATTGGAGTAAGTAAAACCAATGATTATTCTCAAGAGTTCTTTGCTTATATTTTGTACAGTTATCATTGTAACGCCTAAAGGTATGCAACTGTCTCGATCAATGGCGTTATGCATTTGATGTTTTCAGCTCAAACTCCTCTTTGCACTTTGATGAAATACATTCATTGTGGATTAGTGGGTTGAAATGTTTACTGAAAAACAGACTATTGATATATTACATTAAACTAAGCAGAAACGTGCTAAGCACAAACTACCTTGTTGGTTGCAGCACTTAAAAAGTCATCACAAAAGTTCAGAATCACATCCCAACATCGTTAGATAAAGAATGGATTCATTAAGAAACATGAAATCAACGCTACCCTCCCCCCCCCTCCCATCACCCCTTATCGCGATGAACCCTTTCGATGAGGATGAATTTGATCATAGAATACCGAAACACATTTCTTAGATCGAAAATAAACTTTTGAATCATGCCATCTCTCCCTCCACACCTTCCCGCTCTCAAGCAAGTACGCAAATACGAGCCACTTCATCAATCAATCGAAGCTCGGAGTCACTTCAGGCTAGCGGCCGCCGCCAGCCGTACCATCCCGACCTATCTTCCCGCAATACCTAGAATTAAGCAAACTTCTTCACTTTCACAAAACGATTTCCGCGACCGAATTTCAGGCATCGATCACCCGGCTATAAGTAATTTATCTTTCGCAATGCTCCAATCAATCATCATCGCACACTCGCGAGCGTAACAGGGCGGCAAGGCAGGAGAAGACACCCAGCCAGGCAGCGGACATCATCATTAGCCCGGGTGAGGGCGGGCGGGAACAGAGGGGAACACCCGCACCCCTTACTGATGACTCCATTTCCGTTCGGAATGCGTGCGGCGGGGTGCGGCGACGCGGTACGCGATTCATTCATTCACGGCGCAAACCGTCAGCGTCCTCCGACAGTTTGAAGCACGGTAATTATTGTACCGTAACCATCCAGCGACCGGCGAGAAGCAAAACAAAACACATTGCGAGTCGTTCGGAGCCGGTTTTTCCTTTGCGTAGCAGCACAGCAAGGTTTTTCTTTGCTACTGTACTGTGGAGAAACCGGTGGGCGAAAGGGAAATATTCACCGCACGCCCAGGTCGCGGATGCTCTTGGAGCGACGGAGGATGACGTACGAGCGCGCCTCAACGCGTGCAGATGATTTCGCCCCGTCCGGTTAATGACGAGTGCTGGGAGGGAAAAATAAAACTAGCGTCGGGAAACACGCTGACAGCGTAAAAGTTGGACGTTTTCAAACAAACGGTAAACACCCACTCGGAAAACCCCTTCCAACCCAACCCCCCCCCCCAACCCCACCAGAAGCATAATGCTCAAATTTGGTGATGAAAAATGAAGTAAAATTTCCCTCACAGCACTAACAACGCTGACCGCCGAGCGCCGGAAAGAAGCTGGTAATTAATCGTTCTCGTAAAGAACTTCAAACGATTGTTTCTGTAAGGGGTGAAAGTGAGCAGCGTAGGATAAACGGCGGCTGAGAGGGGGTGATGGGGGTTGGTGTCATTCTACTGGCACAGTATGACACTAAACGATTGCATTTATTACCGGCGCTAATAACTTTTAAGCGTGGAGCACTGTTGTTTCACTCGTTCACTCGCTCCGGCAAATGGCGTATGGACTTGGACTCCAAAAACCGCCCACGCCTTCCTTTCAAAAGGCGGTGCGTTTGACCTTCGCCAGCGTCCGTTGCATTTGACGTGTTTTTCGCGTGACAAACTTTCACACCCAAGCTGAAAACTATAATGAACCCGTGCCTGTCACTTTTCCAAACCGCACACGGCCACCCGGAGGTGGAATGGCGTCAGACAACAGCAATAATCTCACCGACGATACACGGAAACCCCGTAAAACCACCGACTGGCCGTAGAACTGCTGACCACCTACGGCAGGCAGTGTGTTACACAAACACACATTTTCCACGATCAGGAGATCAGGGGATCTCTGTGTATGTGTGTGTGTGGTTTTGATTGATGATCTACAGTGCAGAAATGGCAACAGCTCGAAACCCGCGGCTTCCGTAAAGGTAAACTCGTTGGAAACAGCACTAGCGACACTGATCTAATGCCCAAAGTCCAGCAGGGCCCGGGCTCCCGGTGCGGTACGCAACAATTACGCCCACGCGACCTGCCACGACCGGGGCCACAAAGGAACGGTTCGGCGTGTCAGCGTTTGAAATGGGGGAATTTTCAGCGTTTGTGTTTGGGTTTAGATTTTTCTGTATTTTTCACGTGCAATGTTCATGCCGGTCGGCTGATGTGGGGTTTTGACAAAACACAGTGAATTGTGGAATGTTAATGGCATTCTTTTAGGGGGTCAGTCTCACATGTGTTGGTGAAAGTAAGTAAAGCATACCTTACCAAAGAATATTTTCAATAAAGAAAATTTATCTCTGATCCCCATTTTAATGACATTCCTCTTTTTTAGTATCTGTCACGAAAAAAATTAAGAATTGCTCTCTTCCGCTCCTACGAATAAAATGCTTTAATTAATTATTCCTGCAATACAAACATCGAGAGAAAAAAACATTAATTGTACTGAAACATCAATTATTCGACGTGCGGTAAATCGCTTCTCCTCCACACGGCACAGCAGCAACGACATCAATCGTCAGCTTGACGCTATCGGGGAGCGACTAGAGTTCCCCCCAGATACCGAGGAAAAGCCGCGTGCGTGATCCAATCAATTTCAAGCAACTGCCAAGATGGTCGAACATCTCCCGAAAGCAAGGAAAAGAAGAAACGCCAAAGCACCGCGCCATCGATAATGCAGACGAATCAGCAAAATCCAGGGCCACCAAATCGGTGATGTATTAATTGGATTCGTTCGTTCGGGGAAATGGCCGGGAGCCGGTCGGGATACAATCTGCAGCTGCGCTAGGAAAATAGGGGAGGCACGAAACGCAACAATCGCCCAGGGCTGGGCTGTTGGGCTTGTTTCTCTTGCACGAAGTGGGACCGTAAATGAGTTTTCAATGTATTTTGCTTTCCATTCGGCGCTTTGTGTATCTTTTGGGCGAGATTTTTTGTTTGATGCTTCGCATCATTAATGCTATTCGAATCTTGAAGACGTTTCCTCCTTGAAAGTTGTTTTTCCACAAGCGCCTTTTGGTGCCTTTTAGTCCACACTGGATCTATAACGATCAAACTTCCAGAAACGCAAGCTTAATCCAATCTTCTGCTCTGTTCCGCTACTGATGCATGGCCATTTTTTCGGAGATTAATATTCCCCAGGTTTTGGGCAAAATCCGCTGTTTAGCAAGTTTTGTTACTTTACATTATTTTACGCGAACAGCGAAAGAAAAAAAAAAAACAAACAAAGAAGGTTCATCTCCAATGTATTATGGTACCGTAAACGCAAAAAGGCTCGTTCGGAGTGGCTTCGGAGGACAGCAAGGAATTACGACCGAAAATGTAAGAACCTGCCCTGTACATCCTCGTTAACAGTGGTATTATTTTTCTTCGCAGGTTTGCCTGAAGCGCCTTTAATGCAAACCAATTTTGGACAACTTTTGCATGGTTTTTTTTTTCTCGCTTCGCAACTGTCGTAAATCAAAATTTCATTTTCCACACTGCACAACTGATAGTATCCGATGACGCATCACTCGACAGCAGGCGGAGGCAGACGATGGACGCCACAGTTTTTGGGAGTGTCCGAGCGTGGAAGAGAAATGGTGAAGAGGCTTATTTTACTTTCCAGCAAAAAAGACACTTTTATCCTTGGTGAAAAATCCATTATTATGCGATGATCAGGGCGAGCCTTTCCTTTTCCTTCAGTGCTTTGTTTTATTTCCCACCAGCAGGATAAAGCAAACAGCGAGAAACAGTTTGCCATGGGCCGCAGGGCGCGGGCAAAAGGCACAACGTGAAAATTGTATTTAAATTCTGTGGAGTTTTGCTCCCTCCTTGGTTCGTTCGCTTCGCGTACTTTACCGGTGCGTCCTCACACACTTTATGCTATGAATATCAAATGACTCGTGGCGCATAAAACGGCATCGAAACGATGGTTGAAAACCGCACGCTGGCAGCACCGGGAGCAAAATGGTGAACCAACCGACAACCGTTTCAATACCGTCAGTGGTACCTTCATTTAACTCAGCTCCTCCGCTGCGCAGAATGGCTTGTAATTACCCTAGAAGTAGTAACAATCCAGCTACAGCAGCAAAAGCAGCGTGAAAAAATCCCTCTCCCTCACAGCAACGTTTGGTTCGACGGTTCCATGAATTTGACTCCCGCCCGTTTAACGATTACAGTGCCGTTAATGTAAAGTGCAAACATGCAAACAAACGGTCCGCCCGCTCGCCCACCCGCCACACACTCACTGGTGTGCCGGTGCGCGCTGCTTCCGCTGTGATGCAATCAAAAAGGTGTAAAAATTTTAAAATGAGCCATTTTGTGTCACACATCAGCGGTGCGGTACGGCGTTAGGTGTGCGCTACAATGTTGCTGCCAAGTTGCAAGGATCACGCTGGCAATTGAGTTGGCGCTGCCTCATGCACGCTGCCGAACGTCTTGTACGTCGTTATTCCAGCCTTCCTCCCGAGACCAAACGCTCGCAGTACATTACAAAACGGGGCCAAATCACATTCGCAAACACACAAAAAAGTCAACTTCACCCTGCACTCCAAACACACACCCAACAGGACTGTAAGCGGGAAGGCAGCATTTAAATGCCAACCGCAAAAACGGACGCATCGGCCCTAGACGACGAACGAAATTATCCCACAGAGTGTCGTTAATGACACCGTTGCCCGAGGAGGCCCGATTGGTTGATTAAAAGTAATTGTCCGTTCGCTCGCGCCCGCCCATTCACGCACCTAACTATGCATTTTTACCTACGTGGAATGCATCAATCATCATTAAATGTGCCCGTATTTTTAATTGCTCATTATTATTGCATTGCGTTACACTCTCTTTTTATTCTGCTTGCCGTGGTCCGCAGGGTGGTGAAAATTGCAAACTAAATAATAATAGCGTTACCGCGGTTACCTGCCCCAATCGCGAACGATGCATTTCGAATACATAATTAAGGTGGCGATGATGTGCAGGTTTTGTTTCCTCGCTTTTTGCGAGGAAGAGATACATTTGTATTTGCATACTGTTCAGGCAAAAACTGTACATTAATTTTCAGCAGATGCACGAGATAATTTTAATGATGAATGAAATGTTTAAAGCTATGTGATATTTGCTAAATTTTTATGCAAAGGACTAATAGGTATCATTTTGGTAGATAACTTAGCTTAACGATCTTATTCAGCAGCGAATTGCATACCAACAGGGTGTAATAAATAAACAACGTCAAAAGCGCCTGAAGTTATGCAATGCCAATATTTTATTCTTTTTGACTGTTTCTTCAATTTTGAAACGAAATTTAGCAACAAACTCAATTACAAAATAACGCGAAAATTGCAACAGGGTAATAAATATTATCCAACATTTCAGTTATGTCTCCAATGACGCTCGTGTTTGTGAGCGTCAGGTCCAAAACCTATTTGCCTCACAAAGTGCGTTGAATCTACATGTAAATTGGAACCGTCCCTGCGTCCCGCAATCACAACGGCAGCTACTCGTTGCTCCCGAAAGCCACTGGAAGAGAAAGGAAGCTGAACCCCAGGACCCAATCAACCGTATTCATGTGTATCCACAATCAATGTAACCGCAATTGCAAGTCTGCTAAACGCACACACTGTGTCTTCTGTTACTGCCCCCTCTCCCACGGACGGGATGATGGGCCAGCCCAGGCGCTAGCGCCCGTTAATTGCGGCTCAATCCATCACCAGTCCGGAGCAATCCGTGCACCATCGACGGTTCGTCAACTTCTCAACGGACTGACGGTTCGCAACATTCACCCAACACAACACGCACACGCACACGTACGCGTCTGCGTCAGCCGCGCCAGGAGACAGGAAGGACGGTGGAAACGTTCCTTCCTCCCGCCGGCAAGCAAGCAACTCAGTGGGTGGCTTATTTTTGGCCAACGGAAGAAGCGACAGGGGAAGCGCGAAAGGCAGGCCGGCCCGCATTTCCAATCGTCATCCGTGACAAGACACCCCAACAACACGGTGTCACAGGCTACACTCCCGCTGCGTCCAGACGTCACGCGAGGCTGGGACGTGAGCGCTGGGCGAAGCGTGCTGTCCGACGCCACCGGGGTCGGGTGGGCCGGAAAACTGCACCCAGGAACGGCGCTGGCAAACGAGTTCAAGGCCGCACAGTGTGTGTTACAGCATCTTTGCAAAGGGCGCGATGCGTTTACATCATACCGTGTGGTGCGAATTAATGTACTTTTGCAACCGGCCGACCGAGTTCTTGTTGGCCTTTTCTGTACACGTTGCTCAACACACACACACACACACACACACGGAGCAGGGGTCGGAGTGAGTGAGCAATGACTTATTTTTAAAAGCATTGACATTTGAGATGCGTCACTGCGTCGGTCGGCATGAAGCAGTTCCAGGTCTAGGGTGTGTAACACGCCACATGCCGCATCGCCAATTATCTTTAAAGCGGTGTGTACAACCAAAGCAAAACCAAACAGGGAAAGTCGTTCCCTCTCGGTGGAAAACATTTTACTTGCAGATCCTTTTAAGGGAAGAAGTACTCTTTCGCCAGGTTTCCGCCAGGTTTCCGCCCTTTGGAGCATTTTTCTTCGAAGGTTTTTTAATCAAAGGTTAAGAAAAAAGGCTTTTCTTGGAAGGATTCCAGACTTTGGTAGACATCACATACATGCGTACACACACGCACACATCTGCACAGCATGACGCATTCTACGGAAACACTCATTCAAAACCCGTTTTCAAAATCGTTTTCCCACTTTCCCGGCCACCTTCCAGCTCCGTCGCTAGCGTCCCCTCCTGCTTGGTTCTCTTTGTTCGCTCCAGCAAAACCGACCTGCTTCTCTACCTGTGCTGGGTCGTTTTTCATTTTCTACATCCCTCCTGCCATTCCTTTTTTACAAACCCTACCCATTTCTACGCTTTCCCGTCTTTTGTACGCAAGGGAGAAACTCCCGACGCGTTGAACGGCGCGTGAAGCCGTCCTTGATGAGCACACGGCCGCAGCCACATCGCAGGGCGCAAAGAAAAGCAAAGCCACCGAAAGAATTCACACACATATGGTAATTTAGCACAAGCACCAAGTCCTGTGTGTGTGTGTGTGTGTGTGTGTGTCTGCAAGGGAGTTTTTCACCGTGCGCCAGGAAAAGCTCGCTGCATTGAGTGCCGTTTCCGGAACCATTCGGCAATATGCCCGTGGAACAAGCACCTGAACAACGATGATGCTGTTGTTGATGATGATGATGGTGATGATGATGGTGGTGAAGGTGGAAAAGAGGATGATGAAAAATCGATTTTTCCTACGATGGTAAAACTCATCGCCACCGCAGCCACCGCCATCACCATCATCATGATCATCTTCGTTTCCAGGGCGCGAGATTTCACAGCGCCCGTTGCTTTTGTTTCATCGATCGTCCCGAGCAACGATACGAAACGCAACGTGTGGAAAAATTAAAGGTATTTTTCAACCTGTGTTACGCCGCTTTCCATACTTACAATGCGATTTGCAGAAGGGATGCTCCTTGCTGGCCGCTTATTCAGTAGTGTGATGGTGCTGCAGAGTACCGTCGGTATTTTTAACCATTCACGGTTGTGCTTAGGTAACATTTTGGCAAGGATTGGTAAAGATTTTTTTTATGTATGTAACATCTTCTTTCAACTCTTAATCTCCCTTAGCAAAACATTTTTTTCCTTGCAAAGAAAGTGTTTTTTTTTTCACAATTTTGATGATACATATTATTGAAGCAACACTCTCACAATTTCTCAGCACAAGAGTTGTAGAACGACCATGTTGACTGTAGGCTTCAGTGGGAAAACTTGCACTTAATAGAAATCACAGCATCCGTCGGGTAAGTGGAATACGGTCCCTTTCACAGAAGCTTTGCTACGTGGCTATGTGGCCAACAATTTTCACGCTTTGCACTTCACTCTATGTCGTGTGTAATAATGGGTTTACTCGCACTATTGCTTCTCACGCAGTGGTTTATCCTTCATTTGTCGATGCTTCACCACCTCATCTTTAATGCCTTTTTCTCGTACACAAAAGTGTGGCCGAAAGCAAAAACCAACACTTTTCTCACTAAATTCACCATTGGCGCCTATTAACACCCGATGCTGCCGATTGTCGCTCACACGCCACAACATGATCAAAACAACTTTTGCACCCATCAGCACACATCCTTCATACACCTTAAGCCTTGTTACCATCACTTAAACCTTCGCTTTCCGTACTTTTACTTCGAAAACAAACAAACACAAAACTTGTGCTACACTGTGCTTCACCTGTCCCCATCGCTAGTGACAACGTGGAGCGCTATCTACCTGTGCCGTTTTTCTTTTGTTTTTCCCTCTTCACCTTCGCTTCCTTCTGCGCCTCCACCCCCGTCGGAGGTGACCGCTGTAGGGTACCGTGTACAGGCTGCCGTGCCGTCGCTCTTGCACCCCGCGTGCAGTGCAGTGTGTTGTGATGAGCGAGAGCTGCGCTATGATCGGAGACAACAACTGGCGCGTTCTGCAACCCAACGCCACTGTTTCGGTTACCAAACGGCAGCGTGAAAATTTCCATCCATCCACACGGCAAAGTTTTCCTCGCACGAAGAGAGCGGGAGAGAGAGAGAGAGAGAGAGAGAGAGAGAGAGAATGTGTGTGTGTGTGTGCGTGAAAATGAGAGTAAACAGCGATGGAACATGGCGGCTGTGGCTCTCGCGCTCGCTCACCCTCAGAGCGAACGAATGAACGCGTCGCATGCTGCACAGTAGAGTCCTTCGGACAATGGCGAAATGGATGGTGCCGGCGGTACACAAAAGGTGAAAGGACCGGGAGCATGCACAAGCACGCGCACCACGTGAAGCAAACCCCACGATGTACGATGTACAGGAGCGTGAGCGTGCCCGAGAAGAGGAAGTCCATCGAAAGTGAGCGGAAAAGAGCGCTCCCAAGATGTCGTGTGAGGATGGTTTTCCCTCGACTGAGCAAGCTTCTCATCGCATCTCGCCGGATGCTGAGACCGTTGGTGGAAGCATGAAACGCGTGCTGTGTTGTTTTCCATAATGCCATCGCCAGCCAAAACATGCTGAGCGAGCGTGTTGCCTCTTTTGTGCTCTCATTCAAACTCTTTCTCTCGCTCGCTCTCTCTCTCTCTTTCTCGTGCTCACATTCCTGAGCACGTTTTTCGCCACGCGCACACCAAAATGGTTGGTGACGGAGTGGGGACGCAGGGGAGTTAACAGACGCAAAAAAACGAACCATCTTTCGTTCAGTTTCGTCGGCATGTTTGGCCTTCGTTAAGTGTGCGCTTTACGATCCTTTCGACTGCGATAGCGAAGGGTGTTTTTTGCCGTTGAGTTCCTCTAGAGATGCGTTTGTTTTTGTTTGGTGTTTGCCTTTTTTTTCTTTTCTTGTGCAGCAAATTTTGTGTGTTTTTGTGCCTGTTTTGAAGGGTTGGTATCGCGAGAGAGAGTTTGAGCCTTTCTACCTGATGATGATAATTTTTTGAGGAAAATAAAATCAGCCCGTGGGAAAGGATAATTTGCTTAAAGATGATTTAACCTTTTAATCGGAAAATTGCGTTGCGATTATTTCATATTAAAGATATCCTGCAAACCCTCCTTCATTACTGACAGTAAAAGTCTGAAACGCATTTTCTGATTCGTAAAACTCGCCAATGAACGATGAACTCTGTTTTTTTTT
Organism: Anopheles epiroticus; assembly: GCA_000349105.1. Classification (NCBI taxonomy): domain Eukaryota; kingdom Metazoa; phylum Arthropoda; class Insecta; order Diptera; family Culicidae; genus Anopheles; species Anopheles epiroticus. Next base: position 16,713 of record KB669903.1, read on the forward strand.
GTTTGGAGTGTAACGCAAATAAAGTCAGTAGATATGTTTGTCAATGCAAATGCTTGTTAATTAAAAACAACGACCTGTTGAGTTTTCCCGAACTGAAATTCAAACCAAACAAACACACGGCCCGGAATGTCCCGTATTGCTTTTCGCTAGAATTTTACAGAACATTGCGAAAAGCGAACAAAAAGCAACGAGCTGTTAAATGATTTCCATTCTGCATACCGAGCATCCGGGGGTGCCGAAACCATCGTCGAAACAAAATATAATCCTGCTGAAATGTGAATTCCAAGTATGGTACAATTAATGCTAGGAAAGGCTGCACACATTTGCTACTATTGGTAGTTTTATACGCTTTTGCATAACAGTACAATCGGATATTGGAGAGGGAACGGATTTGTAGTCTTGTTTTATTGCACAAAAAAAAACAGGAACATAACAGCAGTTTTACACGCATGTTGTCCGGCTTTGGTTGCATTTTACAGGAATTCATATTTTGAAAAAATGAAATTATTTTGTGTGCACAATGCGCAGATTCAACGGCACATGGTTCCAGGTAGAGAGGGTGGAATAAGGGTGAACACGAACGCTGAACGAATGGGGAAATATAACAAACAAAATTTTGCTTAACATGATGTGTATCAGGGTGAATTTAAAACATTGTGCAATCCAGCCCGTAACTGTAGATAATTGAAATAAAACATTAAATATATATTTACATTAAACGGCAGTTTTTCGATTTGTGCCATCAGTAAAGAGTTTTTCTGTTTTATTCTTAAATTAACAAATGAAATTATTGAATGAGAATATTTCATTTCACATAAAAGCAATCAATTTCTTACAGTTCTTAATCCAGTCAAAACTATCCAAGCCAAACGGTTCAAGCAACTGTTAAGAATAATGAAACAATCACTCAACATTCAATCAATAATCGTCAATAACTACGCATCAAATGTGTGTTAAAGGATTGCCTAACCACCTTTTCCCTCCCCTCCCCCTCACCATCCCCCTCCCTTCTTTATTGACACTTCAATCCCACACAGATCATCGCTTGTGCACTCCCCGCCCAACGGACCTACGATCTAGCTTTCAACGAATTCCTTAATTAATAAGCGTTCATTTAGCGAAACACATACACCCAGGCGCACGCTTGCAAACACCTGCAGGATACGCTTGAATGGATGACCGCACGTTAATTGAACCACACGATATGTGTGAGCCTGATCCACAACCCATCCCAAACACACCGATCGCAAATGGTGATACGTTGCTCCTTTGCGCCCAACCTTCTGTCTCCAGTTCTTCCTTTCCTTTTAACAATTCCTAGCTAATATTAGCAATGCCACCATAGCCGCCAAAGAAAAGTCAACTGAAGGCCGCTCCGTATCCGCTGGAAAAAGGGGTTTCGCTACGCACGGGCGAACGTTGCGTATAGAGATGAATTATTTATGGTACAGCGTCCACCGGTTGCTGCGTGGGTTCGCTTTCGATTGCCAGGTCGCGGTGTGCCTTTTGGCGCCCCATGCCTAGCCGCTTATCTGCGATGCTTGATGAAGCTGGTTTGGACAAAGTTTCGGATGAACTGATAAAAGTTGACAAATGTCACACGGTGGAAAAGGAGGAAGGTGCACGGTTAGCGACGCAGCAGAGCAGGTGTGGATGGGCTGAAGCTGACGCTAGCAGCGCGAAACTGTTGAACCAAGAAAATTAGAAAAGTTCATGAAAGTGAAACGCTGATGTAATGTGCGAGAGCTAGTTAAAGTGCGCAAGTGAGTAGTGTTGGCTGAAGATGTTCGAATGAAGCGTTTTTCGTGGAAATTGAACAGTGTTCGGAAAGCGATAAAGTGAGACGTTTGTGGGGAAAGCAATGCCATAAGTTAATGCAAGCCATGGCTCACAAAGAATAATTTTAGAATTATATGGCAAAACAACTCTTTCTATCTACAGTTGTATTAATCATGGTTCAATTCCTAAACTAATATTGAGAAGCTATTTTTGTATGGTGCAGATAAAATTGTTTTTTTATTATCTAAAACCACCTCCGCGGAACATCTATTCAATTACTTTCAATTATCATGTTTGTTTTACGCTTTAACAAGCACGTTGCTTGCAACCATTTTCCCCTCCTCCAACAAACAAATACCAACACACTAGAAGGGAAAAAAACACCCGCCATTTTGCAATTTTCACGAACAAACATTTTCACCAGCAGCCGTCTATAAACGGTTCCTTGACGAATGCATCCGGAACAAGTGTGTTCCGGGAAATCCATCCATAGCTCATCAAATGAGTACACACTACCGAATGGGGGTGCTTCCGGGTGGATGGGAGGAAATTTATTAAAATCTAAACTACACACAAAAGCAACTTATTGTACCGGCCGGCCGGCCGTTGGCGTTGATCTGTCCCGGAAACAAAAATAAATTACTTCTCTTGCATTTCGCAGACACAGCCCAAACAAAACGTCGATTTAATAAAGTTAATAGATATTCTTTTCGCACAAATAGCACCACCGGATACGATTGCTGTGTGTGTGTGTGTGTGTGTGTGTGTGTGTGTGTTGGTTCGAATTTTCCGTGAAGGATCGATCGGAACGTCAGCGCTGGGCAGAACATGAAAAGTCAATTTTCTTTCACAGAAAAGTTGGACATTCCTGTATCCTTACCAACGGTGCCCGATCCGGCTCGTGGAATGACGGTTAATTCGAGTTTGGTCACTGTTCGCACTGCTTGGGCTACATCTGAATCCAAAGTTGCCCACCGGTACCGGGTGAACAAAAGTTTCCCTGCGTACGGTGGCCATCCGCTTCCTCCCTCGCTTCTCCCTTCGCCACGGACAACGGTAACTGTCAAAGATTTTTCGAAAGTGATGAATAAAATTTCTTCCCTTCCCCGTCCGGGCGGTGCGCGTCGCAGGACGCATTCTTCGGGTACAGCTTCATCAAGGGAAAAGATAAGTGAAGACCTCCAGGGCTCAGCAATTTGTTGTTTGTTGAATGAAGAATATTTTATTATGTGTTAATATTTTGAATCAAAACGCCAAAAGCAATATAAATTTGTTATCTCTTTTATTTCACAAAAAATAAAAAAAATATTTTGCAGCTTTTCGCTATTTCTCCATTACGGATCTGCCGTTCCCTGCATCAGACGATTGTCGTTAATTTGATTCCCACCGGTCGTGGTCTTGCCTCATCGGGGAATATCTTCTTTATCGTCCTGCTGGCTGCTGACAGTTGTTTCCTTCTATTTAACTGTCTTAGCCGTATCTTTGACCTACCCTCGCGCCCTACCCCGAACCTTTCTCGGCCGAACTCCAGCCAGAACGGCCAGCAAGTGATGCGGGAGGGAAATACGACTCAATTTGACAAGCGGCATTGGACGGTTAAGAATCCAAACCTAACGAAACACAACAACCAACAAAGGTAAAAACATGGCCACAAATTTATGTGACGAGTAGTGTCTAAAGCGTTCAAATTCGCCCAAGGACAGACAAAACATGTTTCCTTCGGCAATGATTTTCGTTGCAGATTAAAACTCTTCGTGAGAGCTGCGTCAGATTGCACTTTTCGTGCTGTAATATAATCGCTGTAAGATACGAAGGGGTTTTTATGTTTGAAATTTTCCTGAAAATGATTTCAACTATACATTAAACTATTTGGAAACAATTGATTTGAGGATGAAAAAAACACAAATAAAACAGCTTTGCACTCAACGAATTCCTTTCAGAATCTAATCTTGCCCAGAAGAGGCAAACAGAATGAAAGCAAGTGCTCGTTTTCGGTAGGCGCTGCACCCTACACAACGAACCGCACAGATTGTAACTTTGTCCACATTTCATCTCCATTCTCCAACCATCCATCTGTCGCCGACCCCAGGCACGCTGCAAAGAAACGTCAATTTTAATTTACACAATTTCAAAGTCTAGATTGAAGTCCTGTTAGCGTGACTGTAACAGTGTGTGAATGAGCGTGTTTTTATGTGTGTTTGCACGCAGGGTCTCCCATTTTGTGTGAGTCAACACCCAGCAGGTTTAGTGAAATCTGTTCCACCCTCTGTACCTCCCCACCCCCCTCTCCCATCCTATCTAAGCTCCAGGCTAGCTGGTGAATGATTTTCCGAAAACCAGCTATACGCCAAGCAACACAACAGGCTGCCCCACAGATATGTAAAGATAACGCGAACAGTGAAAACAAACAAAAAACTTGCTGCTCGTGTGCCACACAGGCGCTGCAAACATTCTTGCTGTAATATAGATGCGATGCGAGCTGCCGGCGAGTGCAGCGGCGAGGAAACAGGGACCGTACCGCTGGCAATTGTTGTGGACGATGTCATTTTATTGATGGTATGGTGTTTTTTTTTTATTTAACGGTTTGTTCTCGACGCTTTCATTTTTTTTTTTGAAGATTGACCACATTGTGTCTCAAATGTGTTTGTGTTGTACCTTTGCTTTTCATTTTTTTTTTGCTTGTGTTGTTACTTCACGGCCACGATTGTTTGCTTTCTCTGACTAGAAAAAAGAGACGTCAAACAAAAGGAGAAAAATCAACAACGATGAACATAGTGCGCGAAAGACAGAGAGAACCAATCCCCATGGACAGAGCATAGAGCAAGATAGAAAGAGAAGGGAAGCGCGTGAAAAAATAGCTAATTTTAGAAATACATCAACTGTCCTGATCCATTTATTTTCTATCTCTTGTCATAGATGAAGGGAGACAGCGAACGGGCGGAGCGGAGGGAAAAAGGGAAATAGAAATGAGTCTGTCACCCACCCATTTGCTTCCCCTTTACAGTACAAAACCATCTCAATTTTGCTTACGATCGTTTTGTGTTCTTTTTCATGCTGTTGTTGTTGGTTCTCTATTTCATTTCATTCTCCTCTCGCGACCACTTGCCGTCTCACTTCCGTCCATTGTGTGTCCGAGTGATTTGTCTCCATATATACATCTTTTTTTTTTGGCAGTCGAAAATTGGTGCCGGTGTGTTAAATGAAAACAGATGATGTCGCCGTTTCGTGGATGAATTTTTTGGCCACCACTATACCAGCGTTTCGGCGGCGAGTGCGATTTCTAAACGGTTCACCAAATCACCATTACCATCCACTTCCGACGTGATTTAGTGTTTGAAGGGATAGGGAAGGGGGGGGGGAGTAGCAAGATGAGGTGAGGTGAGAGGGTAGCAGTGAGTGTTGCCAAGAGGTCAAATGGATTCCGCAACCATTCATAACTGTTGGCCAGTCACGGCCACCGCGCGCGGAACATTTCTTAACAAGGTGCATTAGTGAGCAAATAATGTGAGAGAATAAAAACGAATAATAGAACTCGAATCGAAGTAAGGATGTTTTAAAATAAACACAAAACTGACAAGTAAATATTCTGATAATCTAGAAATAATAAGCAGGTACAAGGAAATAAGAAAATAGATAAATACGTGAAGTACCTAAGCATGTACAATAATTTCCTTCATTGAAGAAACAAGTGTTTAAAAATAAATTTTTAAAAATAGATCTCTCATTGAACAAATCCTAACTGATATACCAAGCTACACAGTTCCGCTAGTCCCCGCCAGGAGTTACTGAAGTCATTTATTTAGCATCTGTATCAATCGCCTAAATGTATGCAATTGAAACGTTTTAAAGCGTCGAACATGGCTTATTTAACCGAAACAGCACAAGAATACAGATTAAGTGAACTCCTTTTGTGATTCAAGTTTACTTGTACTCGTCTCATTTCAACGACGTATCATCTATCGACATGTTTCAAGTAAAACTATTGCCAGTAGTATTTTATTTTATTTCAACTAATAAAGCCACTCACACTCGCAATCGCAGCATCGGTCACGGAAAGGTCACCGTTTCGCCTATCAACCGCTCGCCCAACCCAAGACACACAATGGGCCGCCCTATATGCGACACGAACGGGTTGGTCTATTTTTATTAGTTGAAAGATCATTTAATTTCCCTCTCCCTCTGCTCACACCATCTCCCTAAACATGCTCGCACAATCGGCAGTGTGTAGCCTCAGTGTCCGGCATTGTGTTCGAGATTCTAAAATAAATACACTAGTTAAAAAAAAAAAAACCAACAGCTACACACATTTGCGACACTTGAACCGACCTTTCCGACTTCCACGACCTGAGGAAAGACAATAGAATGTTTCTCCCCTCGAACGATGCTTTTCAGCATTTCCACGAATTCTACAAAACCCATTGTGTCTCTGTCTGTGTGTCATCAACAGCTATGTCCCGTCCCTTCTTCTCCTTCAGCCTCACTACACTTCCTTTGCTTTCATCAGGCTTAATGAAATTACAACTAACGAACAAAACACGATCAAACACATTTGAAGAAAAATAAAAAGTAAGAAGCAGAAAAGAAAGAGAAAACTTTAAATTTCTTCTCAGCGTGTGCGAGGGGGTGGGTGTAACATCAAAAGTGACAAAATGAACGAGGAGTTAATTAGTGGAAGGACTCATCCCCGTGAAGGGGGTAGATTATGAATACATTGTCGGTTGCACAACGGATGCCGAGCCGGGCGCACACTAATTGATGAGATCGTTTTTGATGAGCAAACCTAGCACAACGAGCGAGATGTAGCAAAACGAACGCCATGCCTCGAAACATGGCGAAAAGCGGCGTTGAACTGCTCCTGCTGCATGCGATAGGTTTTCAGCAAGATGCAAGGATTTATTAGACATGCAAGCGTTTCGTACTGGCTAATACATTTCACCCAAGTGGATTTCTCGCACTCTGGCATCATTCCTTTCCTCGCATTCTCAAGTAGTGTGCATTAGGAAAATATTCAATTCAAATCGGATTAGCTCACCAGCATCCACAGCCGCCACCCGGAAGCATACTTTCGTGCGACTTTACTGCTAATCACTTACCGGTACAAAGCAACCGGACTCCTTGCATCGTTTCCGTTCGCACTTTGTAAGGGCAAGAGGATGAAGCAGCTAAACGACACTTGATTTCCGAACAAACACACTGCACAAACCGTACATAAATGGGCTGTATCAGCTCAAAGGAGATGAGGCGAGGCATACACTGACCACAGACACCTGTTCTCAACCAGTTCCGCTTCCCTGTTGGATACAACCACCGCCCTTTCCACCGTTAAGTTTGTGCCTTTTATTTAGCAATTCTGCTACGTTTGTGCTCCATTGGGAACATTTTTCAATTTGCCTGCATTTCTGTCCATTCCGTCACTTCACTCTCCGCTCACACCCTCAAACCCGCTCACCCGAAAAATGCAGCCTGTGTTTGGATTTTGCAAATTAATTTGTAATGGAAAGCTATGCAAAGCCATGGAAGGGCTCTGAAGGAGTAACTTTAGAATGTGGCGCATTTACACGCGTAGGTGCAAATCCCTCGCCTACCTTCCGCACACACACACACCAAGCGAGGAAGCGCTCATCATTTTATGAGAAAACAATTTTCTCAATGAACTTCCTTGCCTCTCCAGTTCCAGCGCGCGCTGGAAAATGCGAACAAACTTTGCGAACTGCTCCGGCAACACGGTGGAACGACGGTGGAAGAGAGTACCCGACCGGGCAGCTGCACGCAGTGGAAATGTGGTGCGGTTGGTAGATTAAAAAGTGTACAGAAAGTAAGTTTTACTGTTTGCAACCCTTCCTATCCCTGCAGGTTGCTGCCTGATTGGGCCCCCGCCCCCATCCTCGCTCACTTCAACAAGGTTTCTTCTCATGAGAAGGGGAAGCCAATGGGATAATGGTGAGGTTTACTTGCATAACTTGCGAGACAATATTTTAACAGCGCACTGGACGTTTATGAAAGCAGGGAGAAAAACAAATATAACAGCGTTAAACTTATGCTTAAGCTGCACTGGAGAAGCACCGTCGTTGAACGAGTAAAATAAAGAAACTATTTAGCAAAACCAGCTAAAGTCAACAGAAGGTGTTCAACAAGACAAGACTCTATAAGAGGAGGAAAGAAAACAGTAAATTCCACAAAACAGCAATAAATATTCAAACTGCCAAAGAATAAGAAGTTTAAGCAGCTGCCTTAAATATTAGAAGAATGAAAAGCAAAAAAGGGAATGCGAGACCAGAGCACAGGAGTAGCAAACACATAAGCCAAAGGAACAAAGGTGCAGGTAATTGAAAATACGTCACGATTTAACGATCCTTCCTGGTGCCGACTTCAGTTTTTTTATATTTTATCATCTCTCATAAACTTCCACGCACCCTTTCTTTCGCTTCCTGTTTTGTCTACTTTGCGCTCATTTTTGTATCATGTTATCGCTCCGATCGAGTGCCGAGATTTTCTTCCGCTTCGAACAATTCGCATCACTTTTGCACTCACCTGGCAACGGTTTCCCGCACCCGTGCCGCATAAACCACAGCTCGCACAGCATCCTGGGAAACGAACCAAGTTACTATAGTAGCTCTGTGTAAGTGTGCCTGTGTGCCTGTGTGTGTTATACAGCCAACTGTTACACGTTCCATTCATTCATTCCGCAAAAACCGGTGCAAGCAGCAGCAGCACCGACGCAAAACAACGCGCTCGGTGAAGCGAACGGTGATTGTGAGTCTATGGATGATGGAAAGTGTTCGCTATTCAGGTGGGAGAGAACGTGTAGAAGCTGCAAAGAACGAGCGAGAGTGAACGTAATGTAGGAAAATCGATAAATCTCTCCTATCTTCATGGTGCCACGCATGATGATGATATTTATTTGCGAGCTGCTCCAAAAACGCTGTTGCAGCCTGTGCAGCGCACAACGGGGGTTGTTAGCTGTTATTCACCTGCAGTGACCTTTTCCTATGTGAGGTTGAACAGAGCATGCTCGCTATGTATTGCCGCCTATATACTGCGTTACTTCCTAATGTCCATACTTTTCAACACGCGGTTGAGTGATATTGCGATAGCAATCGTACGTTAAAATTAAGGTTAAACAAATTAAGAGTTAAATGAAGCTTCAATCATCAATTATTGTTATTCAAAGAACCAAAAACAAAAAGATTAAGCACCAAGCAGTGCAACAAACCAAAGAGACTGCAATGCTTTGCTTTGCAATGAAAGTAATGCCGGACAGAGAAATGGATGATAGAACAAAAAAATGGATAAATAAAAAAATAAATAAATCAGAAACGTTTGAAGCAGATAGATGCAGCAAAATAATAAACTCTTAGCTAAAAAAATCAAAAGAAATGTAACTAAACCGAAGATATCAGGTAAACTGTAAAGTAACAAGAAACCATTTGCCAAGAATAGTGTAGTTCAAGGTCAGCATTTGAACCGAAAAATGATCAAACTTTAAAAAGACATCAAACAGAATCAAGGCACAGCAATTGGCAACATACGAAATATCGGACGATTGAACAACAAAACCATTAAGAGGAACATATAATTTGCTTCGAAAAGAGGTGGCCTTGACTAATGGCCACGTGTCCAAGGTCTGAGTAAATCGTCATGAAATATTCGTATTACAACCACAAACACAGGCGTTCCTAAACTAAAAGCAACTGAAAGCACTTCAAGCACCATGCCGTTAATAGCTTGCTAGCAAAGAAAAGCCAACCAACCTAAGCCAATCTCAATCTATTATTTAAATATTTGTCTTTGACACGATCACACCTGTGTTCCAGCCACGATCAAAGAGCAAACGTCACCACAGACAAAAGAACTTCACAGAACACAGAGCAGAGACTCTACACTGCAATCATCATAATTGTACTCGCGGTCTTTTTGCATCTGCTAGGCACTATAAAAAGCGCTGCAATGGATTTCGATCGCATTAACGCGTTTCCCAGTGGTCCTCAAGCCATGGATACGGTAAACCGGCCATCCAACATCTGTTTCCTTCGCTGGATCCGCTGGATGGACACGATCAACGGTATCCATCTGCACGACGATTCACGCTTAGCGTGCGCCTTTGAGTACATTTTCTTCGCCCTCCAGTTGGTTCAGCTACTGTTTGCTTACAACTTCACCATGATTTGTTTCAACACCGTCTCGCTGGAAGAGTTTGCCGAACAGTTCAATCAGTTCGGTGGTGTGTTGCTAACCTTCTTACGTGTCGGTGTGATTGTAAGCTCGTGTTTCCCTTCTACGCCGGTAGCTATCTGATTATGTTTCTCTCCGCTCGTTTTAGCACATTTTTCGTAACGATCTTAAGGAAGCGGCCGGGTTTATCAATGCCTCCAAGTTTAACCATCTTAACGAGCGGGCAGAACACATCCGTTCCGGAACGATCCGTAACGCCGGCCGATTCCTGTCCACGCTACTAACCGTGCAGATAGTAACGCTTCTCTTTTGGTTCGCGATAACGGAGGTACAGTCCCAGCAGCAGGACGTGCTGCTGCCCATACTTACCCACCAACCGTTCGACGCTTCACGCTGGCCAACGTACGCGAAGGTTGCATTTCGGCTGTACGTCTACCTTTCGTACACCCAGCTGATGCTTACCTTCTTCGGCAGCTACATCATTACGAGCAGCTACCTGCTAATGCTAACCATCGAGCTTCGAATTCTGAACGATTCGTATGCCACCGCACCGGCAGACCCGCAGCAGCTGGTCACCTTCCTCAAGGATCGGGTCGTGTACAAGGTGGAGCTACTGCACCACATTCAGCTCATCAAGCGACAGATGAACATGAGCATACTGTTAGAGCTGGTGTTTGTCGTCTGCTTGCTGGCAATCAATGGGCTACGTCTGTGCACCACCACCAGCCATCTCAGTGAGGTGGCACTGTCGAGCAGCATGATCTTCATCTATCTGCTGGAGCTGTTCCAGTACTGCTGGCAGGTGGATGAGATGGAGCTGCTGCACCAGACGCAAGCGTTTGCCGCCTATTCAACGCCGTGGGTCGGTGCGATGAAGCAAACGAAGGCATTGCAACTGATCACGATCCGGATGGCGCAGGTCCCGCTGTGCTTCATGTGCGGTGGAATGTATCAGATCTCTACCGAGCTGTTTGCCTCGGTCGTACAATTTATCTACTCACTGGTCATGATGCTTTTGCACTTTAAGTAATCGTCTACGCTGTGTTTGTTTCATAAGTGATTGCACTAAATGGTCGTTGAAAGTAATTTGTTGGCATTTGTAGCGCCATTTCATTATCACAATTGATTGAATAGCACCTCAAGTATCTCTGTATCCTCAAGTAGATCAATGTTCGAGGTCAGATGGAACATGGTGGCTCTATAAATTTTTTAACTCACAAATACATGGGCTTTATTCTATATTATTGCAATAATTCTGTTCCTTTTAATTCTGTTCCTGTTTTTCCGTACAAAAGATATCATTTATTCTAAAAACTGTCATATATTATTGCACGTTTATTTGCGAATTCCTGTCAACACGAGTTACAATTAATCTTTTTCTAACCTAGTAAAACATTTTCATTTGCAAAGGACATAACAAACCGTGGCACCCAAGTACACCCCATTTATCCATGGACCTATAAATTCTTCAAATCTTCCTAATAATACTCTCTTCTCGTGTCACGCTGCGAAAGTTTTCTCGGTTACAGACATCCATATAAAGCAACAAGAACGTACCTGTAACCACATTAGCTTACATTGCAACGGTGTGACGGAAATTGCAACTATTTTCATCCTCTGCAGTACATAGCACGTATGAATGTATGTCGCACACGTAGAGAAGCAGAAGCGTTCGGGAAGATTGTTGCAAAACCAATTTCCCAGCACAAACCACAGACGAAGAGCATAAATCATGTGTAGGTTAATTTCTCGTCGTATCTTTCTCAATAAATAACGCTCTATAATTTTATTGATTTTACAATTAATGTTACAATTGAAGTAACAGTACGGCAAAGGGCTACGATGTCTGTTTTATAGTACCAAAGGTAGGAACGGAATTTAAAAAGAAAAAGCATTAAACGCCCCACCCGACAATCGCATTCGAACAAAACGCAAGCAAGATTCATTCGTTGTCCGACTTACAAAGTATCGAGTGACACTAAAGTATCCGGCAAGGACTATCGTAGGATTCTCAACTTTCCCACCATTCCAACACGGCCTGCCGGAAAGCTTTTGGCGCAGGTGCGCTTTGCAGAGGGAGAATGAGAGCACTAGCCTTAGAAAAAAGTACCAAGAACACAGCGCACGAAGAGAAGGTAAAGCAGAAATGGAAACAGCAAATGGTAGCGGAAGGGACTGCATCATAAAAATAAATTGCATTCATAAATATTCCGACTTTGGATTGTGCCCGACCGGAGTCGAGTGGGTTTTCTTACTGGTAAAGGACAGTTTAAAAATGAGAAAAAGCCAATAAGGATCCAATGATACTAAATATCGCATATTTGGAAGCTCTTGTGGGTTGAAAGTGAAATAACATTTTAATGACCAATTCCTGAGCAGAAATCTTGTAATTAACAAAATAATATGAATAGTGCAAAGAGAAACAAGCAAAATAATGTTGTTTTGATTAGAACCTGCTAAGCCAGAGCTTAAAAATGGCACAAGAAGTGTTTTTAAAACCCTTATTACCAGCTTATTGCACGCACACACACCACGAGAAACTTTCCCAAACTATATCCACATTCTAACTGCAAAAGATCTGTGTTATTGCTTCCTCAAGGACACAACTGTTCACAATGCTTCCATTGTCTTCCCTACAGTTACGCTTTTTTGCCTGCAGACCGTTTCTGTTTTCGCAGTTTCAGCCTCCGAAAAGAAAGTTAACCACTTCAATCGCAGAATTCCTCGCCAAGGACCAGAATTGGAAGCTAACTGCCGAAAAATAAAACTCAATCGAAACCTGGAGATACATTTTATGCCCCAGGGCCGGTCTGATATTACTGCTACTGCTGTTGCTATCTGTCCTCATTCTCAAAGGCAGAACTTTTGTTGGAAACATCTTAAATCTACGAAAAACTCTTGAAAATATGTTGCGAAAAAAAACCTCACAGACAATCACACACACACATACACACACACACACAAACGAAGCATTGTCCCAGCAGAGACAAGTAGCACATCGCCGTTTAATCGTTTTGCCAGAGCCAAATGTTCTTTCTACTTCTCAAGTGACAGTTTACAATTTATGGCAACCGGTGGAAAACCGAACAGAAGTACGTCTGGCTTTGCTGGAAAATACCATCTGTACTTGGCAACGACGCTGGGATGCATGGTATCGTATGTGAATGCCATTGTACCGACGTTGATTTTAAAATCATACCGTGCACTTAGAAGACAATCCAGATCCAGGGTGCATAAGTCATCCAATTTGGTCAATTGGTACAAAAACATTCTGCATTTATTGAATGGTTAACAAAACAGTTGACGCAAGTTCTTTGTCTACTTTATCAAAATCGACTTTATCATTGACATACTCTCTTTCCAAAGTCCTTCACTGCCAATCAGTACCTATGTCCTATTTCCATCTCTACACTCAGATAAAGTAGCTACAAATGCAACATACTTTCGATGTCAATTATTTATTTCGCTCCAAGCACATTAGGCCTACCCACCCCCACCACGCGTCACTGCGCTAGGGCCGACTGGAAGTTGAACAGAAGACAAGGTGCGATCGTACACCATCACTGTACACACTCAATAAATGGAATGTCCAAAGCGACAACTTCAAAAGAAACTGCTACGCAATGAAATATGCATCCAGTGCTGAGAAACACCACCACCATCAGCATGTCTGCGTGTGTGGAAGCATGCAGTGTTCCAGTGCCATTCCATTAGATTTGATTTCTTCGAACGAATTATCTATACCCGTACGAGGGGGAGGGAATTGAGGCTTTTCGACCGCCCATTGCCATTGCTAGCGCTGCTGCAACAGGGCGCAAACTGGGTAAGATTCATTTCATTGATGAAAAATAAATATCGATTGAAAGCCAGGGCAGTCATGAGCTACTCATAACCTCACACAAGACTGGGTTTGCATCAAGCTCTTGCAATCATTAGGAATGCATGTGGTTGTTGTTTTGAGGGATCTTTTTCGATTGCAATCAAATCATCCGAAAATGCATCAAATTAATGGAAAGTAGTGTGCAGGCAGTTGAGTTGCCAACCAACCCGAGGGGCACTGGAAACCGTAAACATTTGCATCTGTCGCCAGGTGTAGATGATTGGGGAGAAGGCCTAAGCATACGCTGCAAATGGATTGATTCTAGGAACAATGTTAGACCTCGCTGTGGCGCTTACGATACGGTGAACATTTCACGATATAATAAAGTTTTTCAAAACCGCCTTTTTAGATAGAAGAATTTTGAAATTGTTTTCTCGTTAAGTTCAACAATGCAAAACCGTATGCTGTTATTTTTTTAAGTCGTTCAAGAATTGTAAATATTGTATCAAACGTCTTAATTTATTACATATAAACTACATTCCTTTTCAAACCAATTTGGCGTGAAGTTTTCTTTGTTTCATAGAATTCATGGTTCGTCAATTAAAATTTCTGATACATACGTATTTAAATCGATCAGTTCACTAGCTACTTTGCTGTTCGAAAACAGAACTATGACCGATTCCACATACAATCGTTCAATAATACAATTCAATAATTTCCTATTCCAATACCTTCATTTCTGAATCTCTTTGAGCAATGCATTGGGTTTGCATCCCAACACATCTGCAAACTTTAAATTATTTAGATCCCATACCTTCATTTCGCTTACGTCAACCATACCTTGCACTAACCCAACATATATAAAGCAGCCTTTTCAGTTGCTGAATAGAATAGACAGCTGGAACCATCAGTTCGAGCTCCCAGCCAAAGCAAACTCCAAATATGGCCCTGTTACAACGTGCTATTGAAATTATCTACAATCTGCTACAGGACCACTACGATGTAGGACATCCTTCGAAGCAGTTTTTCTTGCTGCGTTGTCTGGACGTTGTTTCCCGTCGGTTTCCAGACACAGGTAAGCTTGTAATGGTATATCTAAAAATCTTCTTCATTCCCATAGCGGCCATGCTGATTCCGCGGCCTCGGTCGAATCTGGAGGTAGCGATCAAGACACTCTGTCTAGGTATTATGATATCACACATCGTAGGATTAACGTACGACCTTTGCCAGCAAACGGATGTGCGTCTTGCGATGGACATGTTGAGCATGCTGTCACTCTTTTCGTCCACCATTATGCGTGGTATGTGCATGCAGCAATACACATCCCATATACATACACTGGAGAAGATAGAAAGAAAACCTACGTTTCGCGTGGGCAAACCGTATGTCGACCTAACACGCAAAACGGTTGCGTCGCAAAACAATCGAGTCCTCGGCTGTGTTCTCGTAATGCACTTTCTCACCGCCTCAGTGTACGTGTGCCAGAACATGATGATGAAGGATTCGTTCGTGAAGATCATCACCTGCTTCCCGTTTGACTTGTCCCCACCGCTGGAGAAGCTGGCTGAGCTGTGCTATAGCCTCGTCGGATACTTGTGGGCCTGGTATCATGCGGCTACTCAGCTAACCATCATTGTGCTGCTGCGCTTTGCCATTACCGAGTTTCGAGTGTTTCTCCACTCGCTGGCTACCTTGGACGATCAAATTCAGGAACGGCTACTGGTCGATCATGACGAGGAGCGTGTCGTTCGAGACCTACTGCATGAGCATGCGAGACAACATTCGCATCTGGTCGTGGTTGTGATGCGCTTGCGTGAGCTACTTCGTACCTACTCGCTGTTGCACTTCTTCTTCTACATGATCATCATGGCTTCTTTGATGACGCGCACCGCCATCATTCCCGGCAGCTCTTCTCTTGGCTACGCCATTCCGCTTTTGGTGGCACTCATTTTCTTCTTCGAAACGTTCGGACTTTGCATGTTGGTGGAATCATTGGTACAGTTGGTACGTAAAGATTCTTAATCTCTGGCCAGTTCTTCCTCTAAAGCAGCGCTAATTTTCCTCGCCAGAATCGAAAGGTAAGCATCCAGCTGTACGAATTCAGCTGGCCACAGTATCTCCGGTACGGACGGTCCCTCAAACGCACGATGATCCTGATGATAATGCAGGCCAACACGACGCAGGACTTTTCTGCCGGCGGGATGACGACCGTGTCGGCGGAGCTGTTTGCTAAAAGCTGCCGACTGATCTACACCATAACGATGTTTATGGCTAATCTGGCATCTTGAAACTCGTGGGAATATCTTGTCATCTCAATGTATTCTTCTCTATAGTTCACGATAAATGGTAATAAAAAGTAGCAAAATAGTCTCCTAATAGGATTTTGTGCAGCGCCTAAAAGTATGCATCAAAATTTTATCAATGTATATTTCGCCCTAATGCATATTGTCACAATCGCAGAAGTAACAAAATAGTAAAATTACATATCACGATTATAAGTAAATTTTGTTGCGTACGAAGTGCTCTGTTTTATGTGTAAAGAATGAATTCCCGAAGATCATGGCAAACCAACGTGGAGTTCCCGGAAGAATGGTCGACGAGGAACACCAGTCTGAGCGTGAACAAACGTGCACAAATCCCACCCCAGCACATCAGCCATCGAACGACTCGCGCTGGATACCCAATACGGAGAAGCGGTACCTCACGTGAAACCATTGTGCACGACGGTGCACGTAGGTGATAACTCCTGGGAAGTTGACCGGCAGCTAGCTCCAGACTTCAACCGTCTGGAGGAGTATTCCCGAGAATTGGGGAATCGTGAAATGTACGATGGGGAATGGGGTATACGCGGTACAAAAATTCGGTACATAAAGAGGGCTCCCGGAGGAGCAAAAACAGTTGCAATCCTAACCCTGGCTCTGAATTATTAATCAAAACATCCGAAGCCATCCGAATAGCGAACAATCAGCACCCCTTCAGCTGCATAGACTCCCGGACTGGGTGACAGGCCGAATGTTTGCAGAATGAGCTGCTATCCACCGGTAAAAGGGATCTTCCCCTTCGTCCGCATAGACTCCCGAGTTAGGCGAGGAGCACTAGCCCGAAAGCAGCGTAGATCTCCAGGTTGCGAAAGGGACCCCAGAGAGGAACCTCTCGCTCGGTTGGAGCCAACCCGTCCAAAACAAGTTTTGACTGTTTGTTATACATAAAAGTAATTTCCGTCACTTTGTTCAGACTTTTCCCATCTTTTGGACAGATTGTGGAATACTTCATGAAAAAGAAATCCAGATTGGATGCAATCCATGTTTCGATCCAATTTTTCAGTTCGATGCAATTCTGGAAGTGCTGCGCGGTTAAGCCATGCTCCATCGATCGGACGAGAATGGTAGTAGGAGGGCACAAGATCTGGATTATATGGCGGGTGGGGATAAAC